>PYAF01000209.1:133449-150970 GCA_007407185.1 Glycine tomentella | reverse complement strand
ATTTTGATAATATATAATTTATTTCATGACAGTGACAACTCGAGTTATTTTAATAGAAAATTGTAAATTCTTGTGGGAGCAATTAATACACATAATATCTATAAGTTTAAGAAAAAATTAAAATTTTAGCGGGCCCCAAAACCTATAGCATAGATCCGTCCTTGCTTAAAGTTATGTGTGAGAGACTGAGACTTCAGTTTTAAAGAAAAGATGAAGGAAAGAAAAAAAAATGTTTTTCTAACAAATATTCTCTAATTTGATGTCTTTAAAATGAAAGAAAACAAATTAGGTTATATAATTTTAATGTTTTAATCTTTTGTTTATTTTTATAAATATTATATAAGTATAACTCTGAATTTAAATATAAAAAATTTACCATCTCTTTCCTTTTATTTTCTTTAAAATCTCATTCCAAACATACCTATAAATTTCATCTACATTCAAAAAAATTTAAAACCAATATATGTTTGTTTTAATATAAGTAGAGAGGAACAAAATAGAGAGCAGTGAACTAAGATGAAATTATAAAAATTTTCACTGTTTTAGAAAAAAATAGGGATGAATAAAGTTTTTATGGGTCCCACATACAAAAAATATTATCTACTAAAATGGGAGATGTTTGTTGCATTTGATTTTTTTTTACTTTTAAAAAACATTTTTTATATTGTCAAAAATGAGAAATAATTTTATGTTAAGAAAAATAATATAGGAAAAGGTTAAATTTTATTTTTTAATGTGTACAAAATCTATTTCTTACATTTTATTTATTTATTCCATTCAAACTGCTATGCATCTAGAATTCTAGATAACACATTTGTATTCTATTTCTCTTTTATTTATATCTTTTTAGTTTCTTTTTTTAATTTTACTTATAATTAAACAAAACCATAAAGAATAAAAATTTTACAAGTTAATAATTTGATATATACAGTGTAAAAATGCTAAGAGGACTATTTTGTATAAAAGAAGCGTTACATTAAAATTTATTTAAAAACTATCAAGTTATGAGTATAACTAATTAAATAAAAAAGTAGAATTGACAAAAATTTATAATTTTTAATAAATTTTAAACAATACTAAAAAAATGTATTCAAAAGAGTACATGATTAACATTTCTCTTTTGAATTGACGCATTTTCATGACTAAAACAACTCAAGCTGTCATTTTTTTAAGATTAGTCAGTGTATTAAGAGTGTTAATTAATGAATCAATAATAAAACATTTTAATTAAAAATCACAATAAGAATGAATTAATAATATCTTGTTTGAAAAAAAAAAAACAAACTCTCCATTTTTAATTCTTTTGACCAATGTCATCATGGCATACATATTATATTTTCCATTTTGATCAATATTGTACATGAACTCAAATATTATTCCACACACACACACACACACACACACATATATATATATATATGCTTTCCCCTTTCCTTGTGGGATTCGAGAGGCACTACTGAGAGAGTATAACACTAGAAGCAAGGCAACCTATTATTTTCCTTTTACAACATTGTACGTAAAGAATGACAGGATAAGTTGAATCTTTTTGGCACACCGTAGTTGCATGAAAATACACACTCACTCACACACTCATACCAAAGCAAAAGAATTGTGTCGTATTGGGACATCTTTCTCCGTATAAAGCAAAGGGCTTTGCCTCCATGTCACGCTCGATTCCAAACCGCTCTCTCTCTCTCTCTCTCAGTTCGAGAAAGTGCAACATATAATCCCTCCAACCTATAAAGAAAACCACACACACCCTTAATCCTTCGCAGTAAAAAAAGTTCTCATTGCGTTAACTCCACCACCCCTCTCTCCCCTTCTCTTTCCCTCTTCTTCTTCTTACCCTATTCCACTTCAATTAATCATCATGCAATCATAGATAGCCTTTTCTGTTTTTTTCTTTCTATTCTTTTCTCTTCATCATCCATATGTCATAGACATATCTATCTATCTTCCTCCTATGACATAAAAATATACAAATATAACACACATAATTAGCAAGAAGAAAACAAAACTTGCATATGGGTGGTGGTGGTAGTAGTAGTTCTTTCCTTCTTGTGGTGGGGCTTGTTTGTCTTCTTGTTTTGGGAAGCTTGGGTAGTGGTGAAGGAACAAGACATCCAACTACACAATGGTCTCAAGAAAGGGTCAAGCATGAACGAGTGGTTGGTAGAGATAAACCTGTGGACAGTGCAGAATTGGATTTCAACTACATGAGCAAAAGAAGAGTTCCCAATGGACCAGATCCTATTCACAACAGGTTTGTCTACCTTTTCTTAACCCAAATAAGAGACATAGATTATATAGTATTTTGGATATCATGCATGTGTGTCTTTTGATTTCAACTTATGTCACTGTTCTTTACTTAATTAGATGTGTATTATGTTTATTCAACGGTTTCTGCCACCAAGACATGCATTTCTTTTGATAATAAGACATAGCAGGTATATATGTAGTAAGTTTACTATATGATTTGTATTATAATATTGTTAGAAATTCAAGTGTGAAAGAGAAAGAATGTGCAAACTAAGGAACATATATATATATATATATATATATATGCACATATATGTTTGAGGTGTTTTTGGCTCCCCTGTTCCTATCATGGATATGAGGTCACCCCTGTTACTTGGCTAATATTTATCTTTTCCCCAAACTCAATTTAAAATTTCCATTGGATTATTTTCAAATATACTATTATTATACTACTATTAAGGTGTTTGGTTCCACTCAGACGTGATTTTTTAAGTTTACTAAGAAGCTAATAATTCTAACTTCAATGTCCTAGACCTGATTTTTTACTTCTCAACGGATTTTCAGACATGTTACATGTCTCTTTAGAAAAAAAACTCATCAATTTCAAGTTTAGTGGTTCCTGCCAAAGTGAAGCTTAACACAAAAGGATGAAAAGCCAACTATGGGGGATTGATTGCCATGCTTTTAACTGTTACATTGAATTGTTGATTTAAATTCTTTTAACATTTATACTTCTTTATAATAGATTAATACATATAAAGCCATAAAAAAGAAAGATAACTCCATCTAACAACTTTATTCCACTTCTTAATTAATAATGAGCAACTAAAGTTATTCGTGTCATTCGGTTCTCTCTTCATTAAGAAACTTTTTTAACCTTTTCTTGGTTGTCTTTCTTTATTTCTATTAGCACAAGACACAAGAATGCATGGAGTGAGACCTACTATGAAACTATATATGTCATAAATATTGGTTTCTTGTCCATGCAATTTTTCTACTATAAATTGTATCAATTTGCATAATTATTTTGCTTAAAATTTTTTTGATAATTTTGTTCAGGAGAGCTGGAAATTCTGGCCGACCCCCTGGTCAAGCTTAGAAGTAACACGGGAAGTTAGACAAGCTTCAGCAACCTTGCAGAAGATGACACAAAAATGTTAATTAGCCATGTACTTGTGAGAGAACTGAGAGTAACTTCACATATATAAAAATCCCCTGACCCTGAGCTTCTTAGAATTCTATAGCTTGCAAGCAAGGGCTAATCTCTAACTTGCGGAAATTAAATTTGTTATAGGAAGAGTTGTTGAGGCCTATATAAAGAGGTAAGAAAAAAAAAAAAAGGAAGAAAGGAAGCTTGTCCCACATGAAAAATAACCTCAAAAGATAGTTTGGTCAGTTTCTACAGAAACTGCAATTTAGTGAGGGAGTGTTTTTTTTTTTTTTTTTAATTTAATGTGAAATGAGGGGGGGGGGGGGGGGGCTAGCTGTGTCACAAATTTCAATGGAATTGAGATCAGAGCTTGCATGTAAAGCAATTAACGTGCCTTTAAAGTTTAAAAGCCAAGAAAGATGTATGTACAAGATGTTGTAGCAACAGCAGAAGCCACGCATGCTTTTGGAGGACTTATACAAGTTCTCTATGTTAAGGGGGAAAAAAACAAAGGGTTTTGGCTTTGGTTTGCTCACTACTAAATTTGGAATTTTCTGTTTCTTGTTTTTGTTTTTTATTATTATTTATTGTAAAGATTAGCCATGAGTTCCTAAAGTAAAAGTAAATTTCACCATTTTAAAGGTGTTGGTGCACCTGTAAAAGAAGGGTGTTTGCATCTTGTGTTAGTCTTTTTCACTAGATTCTTTGGTGGGGGTGGTGAAACTGATTGGTCTTTGGTCCATTCAAACATTTTAAACTGTTATTATATTCCTATTATCTCGTGGTAACAAAAGAATAGGATTAATATTATAAAATGAAAATGAAAAAAGAGGAAACAAACAAATGGTCTTCAATGTTTTAAAGTGAAAAAATTAAAGGATGTCCTGAACTCAAGCATTTTTATGGTGTTCTGCTTTTTTCTCCTGTTGTGTTGTTTTGATTGGATTGAGAGGCAAAGAATGTGTGCAAAGCAAGTGAGATTCAAATTGGGACATTTACCAAAAAGGAAAAAAAAAGGATAAATAATTTTGAACTTGTGCTTTCTTCATGAGATTTAAGATTGGTAAACAGCTACTTGCATTTGTGCCCCACCATTTTTTTTCTTTCTGTATTTATAGGAAAATATGTACAAAAAAAGCATAGCTTATATAATGCTCATAGTCCCAAGAAAGTTTTACTTTATGAATTTGGGTGTCCCTCTTTGCGTTACGGTCATGACACCAATTGCAAATTAACAAGACCAATATACACGTTCAAACGAGTGATGATATTTGCATATTCATATTTTATACTTCATACTTCTTTCTATCTTTCTCTTCCCTTCTCAAAAATGTCTCATCGTAATTTTATAATCCAAATCATTTACGTAAATAGAATGTAACCCAGAAAAAAGTGAAAGACTCATTTCTTCGTTAAATAGCACTGAGACTGAGTTATGATGTCTGGATAATAATTCATACGCTAAAACGATAAAAGTTGCTAAACTAATTTATTATTATTATATTATTATTATTATTGTAAGTATTTCCTAAAATATTATTTTTAGATACACGAGGTCATAAGTATTAATCGCACTAATATGTTAAGAACTCAAACTTAAAACTACTAGTCAACTGACAATCACTATGTGCGAATTTATTCACACACTTGGTAATATTTGTTAAAATTATTTGTTGAAATAACTAATAAATATAAAATGACATAAATAAATATATTTAAATGATATTTTAAACTACAATTAAATTTTATTTATGGATAAAGATTATCTTCTTTTTTTGATACTTCTAATTTCAATTTTTAAATTAATTTTGAACACTTACATTTTTGTATAAACTATAATTTTATTTGATGGATAAATCTAGAACGACCAAAATAGACATGATAAGAAGAAGGGTTCCAAAAGACGGAAAATAACTAATTGGTGAATCACAGTTATTTATAGTGTCGGATGTGTAGATAAGTGGAAGCAAAGAAACTAAAAAAATGACAAAATCATTTCTTATGAAAAAAAAAGTAAAATGTAAATTTAATAAATATTTTAAAAGTAAAAAAGAGAATGAGATAAGAAACTAAAAGTCAAAATTCTACTTGAAGGAATGTTTCATAAAATTTTTAAACTACTAAAATAAACTTATTTACCAAGCATTATCATGTTTGGGATAATTGAAAATTTTCAATTTCATTTGCTTCAATAAAGTTTACTAACCAAGGAATAAAGGACATGATATTAACTGAAACGATAGTTGGATAAACCTATTCTATCCCAAGAAGATGTTTCTAAGAAAATCTGAAATAGTATCCCACCATGTTGTACCGTGAAATTAAACGTGACACCAAAGTTTGTAAGATTATCACATTCATTACCCTCATGAAAGATATAAGAAATAACAAAATTGATGGAACGAGTGATAACCTAGCAATTGAGTAAGTTAGTCCTGAGCCACCAAGGGACCAATTGATGAGAACCATATGCCTGAACCACTAGGGAAGAGTCACATTCAAGCCACAGACAATTCCAACCTCTCCTATGGGCAATTTCAATTGCCTCCATAGCAGCTTGTAGCTCAACACAAAAACTTGTGGTAACTCCTAAATGAGTTGAGAAACAACCCAAAGCACTACGCCAATAGTCACAAAAAATGCCACCTCCCACATCCACACCTAGGGCTCCTCTTGCATAGATTCTTGAATTAAATATGTTTTTTTATATTTATGATATACTTCTTTTTCAGTTTATTATCTATTTTTTATTTTATTTTATTATTTGACATTTTCAAATTTTTATTTTTAGTATTTGTGATTAATCTAAGTTCGTTAAATGATAATGTAACATTTTATTAACTTACACATCATTACTTAATTGATGATATGACACTTTATTAGTTTGTCATGTAATTTAGTGAATAAAGATTATCAACAAGATTTTTTTTGGAAAAGTCATATATAATAAAAAAAAGGTAATAAACTAAAAAATGAAAATAACACATATATAAAAAATATATTTAAATCTAACTTTGTGTTGTTGAAAACTGATTATGATTCGGTTGTCACACCTAAAAATTCATTCAACACCTTAACTCTGTTTTACCCAGCAATCTTAATTGTATCTCTTACTTTAACTCTGTATACTCCCAATGTCCTTTCAAATATTTATGTGTTCTTTCGCCGTACTTTTATATTTGGTAATTAATCATCTTCTATATCAATGGTAGTATATTAATGCATGTAAGAATATTCTTTTCTAATTGAAATTTGATTTTGAAAGCCCACGCAAGATTTGTAGGCTAGCCGATAGCCCACGCAATATAACAATTCAGATCAAAACAAACTAAACCAAGTCAAGTAAATTTTCTTCAATAATGTTGACTTATTCTTTATATTTTATTCAGTTATTTAGGAAAGTAATCTGGTGACATATTTAATCTTTAAGAGATTAATTTAATGAGAATATTTAAAGGACTGAAGTAATTTTAACAAGGCATGTAACTTCTCTAAAAAAAGTGCATGTAACTTTGGAAGATTAATTTGAAACTTTGCTTAAAATAATTGATAATATTTATCCAAGCCAAGGCGTCGGTCTACTTAGATAAAAGTGCAAAGGCCCAAACCCAGTTAGAAGCTTCCATTAAAATAACACTGTTCTAGTCCAGCTTAGCTAAAGTTTTGAACAAAAATGTTTTGCTTTGGCACTCTGGAACCCCTCCCATAAAACATCAAAGCAAGGACAAAGGCTACCGTGGACCAGTTTCACAGGTGATTTATGGTGGATCATGTTTACTAACCGTTGAATTCATCTAATACTCACAATCTTATCCTACGTCCATTGCACCAAATTAGCCCTCAAGAGAGTCTCTTTCCGACCCCATAAACGCACTCTCCTTCCGAAACCGCCATAACCTGCAAAGCCGGACCACCGCGTGCCGCTTTGACATCTTCGCCGCCGCCGACGCGTCTTGCTTCTCCAGCCATCAATTCCACTTCCTGTATTGTAAATTGCGAACTTGGAAAACCCCTCCATGTGTGGCTTCTGTGATTTGCTAACTGAGATTTTGGCATCTTGGAAGCGGATCTGAACAGATCTGCAACTTTTTTTTGCTTGAACAAAAAATCGCCGCCGCCGGAAATTGTCTTCATCGGTGATGCATGGTTGTCCGTAGGGCTTGATGGAAAAGGAGAAAAAATAAATAATGTAGAGTGTAGGGTATACAATAATAATGTGGGGATAAGATTAATCTAACCGTCAGAATTTGTGGTGCACCATAAATCACTTGTGAGAGTCTGGACGTCTTCCAAAACAACTTTTTTAGGCATAATATATTTTCAAAATAGCAAACGTTTTTTAAAAATATTTTAATTATTTATTAGTAATAACAAAATATTAATGCCTAAAAACATAAATGTTTATTTTTTTGTTTTAAAAATCTTAAAAACTAAATTAATTAAAATTATTATTTGAATGATGATTTAATGATATCTTATTATACTTCATGTTGATAGAATACAATTAATTGTTTCTTTAAATGATTAAAGATACTAAAAAAATTTACTACTTGCTAAGGAATGAAAGAAACATTTGACTCAATTGTCTCCTTGTAATTTTGACTTAGCGGAACCATTTAAGTTTTTTTTCCATTGTAAAATTATCCAATAACAAATTTCAATTAACTGGTCATTTAAGGAATAACAAGTTAAATAATTAACTTATAGGCATTATTTTACAATGATCCCACTAAAATAGTTGAATCTTATAATCTTATGCATATTACTTTGATCCTCAATCACTAGGTTGACTCTAATAGTTAACATTAATTTGTATTTTAAAAAAATCAATTAAGGAATAAAAAAATAAAATAATATATTTCCACGGTTTTCATGCAATTTTCAATAAATTTTATTTACTTATTAACTTTTTAATTAATATGTTTAAAGTGGTATTAACAAAAGTTTTAGTTTATTTAATATGATGTTACCGAAACAAAGTTGAATTAGTCCCATGATTTCTTTTTCTTTTTGGTACAAGTTAGACGATTTCTTTTTTTAAATCAACTACATTGTTATTGTCACAATTAATTTATGAATGATCTTACCAACGAGTTGGCTTCTCAATTAGCATTGTTGTAAGCCAATAGTGGTCTATAACAATTAAGGGTATATTACATAGCGATACTTATATGCAATACCTGTGAGCTTTGTAAACATTAAAAAAATACGTGTAAGCTAACTTTTTTATATATTGTAATTTAACATAAATGATAATCGTACAATAATTTTAGAATAATATATTTATTATTATTATTAAAATTTACAATATAAACTTTATCAAACTTAAATTATTTTACATTTTATTTTTTTCGTGTAATATGCATAGTGTAAACTATTTTTACGTAAACATCTAAAAAGATTTTATCTTATTGTTATATATATCATATCAATGGATAAGATGATATTAATATAGTAAAATGGAGGTAAATCTTATTGAATCTTTGTATAAGAATGTTTTACATTTTGAGTTTGTGTAAATTAAACTAAATAAAAATTCTCAACTCTTTTACTAATGCATTGCGCAGTCATTTATAATATAATTTACTACTTACTTCTGTTATTGTATATAAAATCCAAGCTTAAAATAATATTGGTTCATTTTTATAAGATTTCATGTACAATATTTTTAGCATTAATTACTTTTAAACTAAAAATACTTTTCATTAGAAGAAAAAATATAATGTACATTGATAAATCATTAGAGGAGAGAAGTATTAATAACAATAATAAGATTTCATTTATTTTAACACTTTATGTTGATTTTTCAATCAAATTACATATTACGAAGATGCTAAATTATTTAAAGTAGAATAAATAATTATTAAAATAATATTACATGAAATAATAGTAAACTAATAAGATTTTTTTTATATAAAAGGTTATTAAAATTATATGTTCGTGGAATTCATTATATTCCTTCTCACTTTACATACATAATGAAATGCGAGCAAAGAGTAACTTAAATATCTTTCATTATTAACATACAAAATAAGAATGTATTGTTGATAATATAATATATTTTTTTAATCACAAAAAGTATAGATCAAACTTGTTAAGATATTGTTGCTTGGTCTGGTGCTGCATCGAGAGTCTACTCCTCATCTTCTGCTTATGAATGGTTGGCCAACATGGATACCTCAACTTCGAATCCTCTATGGAGGAGAATTTGGAGGTTTCCTATTCATGAGAAGCTAAGGTTATTCCTATGGCAACTTGCGCATGAAGCATTCCCTACCATTGGAAACTTCATTATGTCTGTCGAATGGTTTACCTCACAATCGTGGAAGCCAGGGTCCGCAATATATAGAGTTAGCTGTGGAACGGATGATTTGGAGGAGTGGCGTCCACCTGTTGGGTCCTAGGTTAAGGTCCATGTTGATGGAAGTTGGATTCGGTCTTTCTGTTGCATGGGAGTTGGAATCAGTGGGATTCTCCAAACATATTAGTAAGGGGGATTCGTTATTTGCTGAAATTCAGAGTATTTGTGAGGGTGTCCATCACTGCTGAAGGATGGGGTATCAAGATGTAATATGCGAGGAAGTCATAGAAGTTGTCAATGATTGGAGAGAGAGTCGTATTTTTTACATGCTTGTGCAGAAGATCTTTGGCTTATCAGAAATTAGCTCTGAAGACTTACGTAGTTGCTTTTTTTCTTTATTCCTATGTGTAAAAAAATCACAGATACTATATATAGTTAATTTCTTGATTTATAATAATTATCTTAAAAATTATATAATAATAATTTTTAATCAAATTGCAATAAATAATGCATACACTCATTCAATAATATTTGTTATTACCAAATTTCATGTCATTTCATTTGCGTTTGAGTTTCATTTTGTTAGGCTCTGGATGGCAGGTTCTCCCACTTTCGCGGCAATTTCCTCTTCCTTTCTCCCATTCACAGATTAATCAGTTCAATTAAAAACATATAACATAAAAAAGAAAAACAAAAAGTAGTATTTATTTTTATAATTTTTTATTTTATTTTTTCGGTCTCTACTATAGTTTTGTGTTTTGCGCACACAAAATTGAAAAAAAAAAAAAAACCAAGCGAAACAAAGAACAAAGACAAGGACAGAAACAAACAAACACACACGCGGAGCGCGGAACCAAATGAAATGATTGAGAAGAGAGAGCGAAGAAAAAAAAGAGAGCCAAACCAAACCTTTCCCGAAACGGTTCGTTTTGCCCTTTTTCGGAACCCTCCCTTCTGCGCCGCTGCTGCTGCTCCGGTCGCCGTCGGCGACTCTCCGGTAACCGAAGACCACTGTCAATCCGTCAGAAACCTCGGATCTCGGATCTGAACGAGCGAAACGATGCCGTCTCACGCGGATCTAGACCGGCAGATCGAGCATCTGATGGAGTGCAAGCCTCTGCCGGAGGCCGAGGTGAAGGCGCTGTGCGATCAGGCGAGGGCGATTCTCGTCGAGGAGTGGAACGTTCAGCCGGTGAAGTGCCCCGTCACCGTCTGCGGCGACATTCACGGCCAGTTCTACGATCTCATCGAGCTCTTTCGGATAGGAGGAAACGCTCCCGATACTAATTACCTGTTTATGGGCGATTATGTAGGTCAGTTTGTTTCCTCTTTTCATATTCTCTATCTCTCTATTTTTTTTCCTTTTCCTTTTGTTTAATTAATTAATTTCGTTAGCTGAATTGATGTATGTTGGGTTTGGTTTTTGTTTATTTATAATTGAATTTGTTCTACAGCGTGGATTTGAATTTGGAGATGGGATGTCCGTGTGTGTGTGTGTGTGTTTTGTTGAGTTTATGCTACGGTTGTTATTTCGTGCTTTTGATGCCGTTTTTATGTGTTGGAGACTTTGAATAGCGTTTTGCCTTTTGTTGATGTTTTCATTAGCTGGTTATATCGGTTTGGAAAGTTAACTGCTACGGAGGGGTCTGATTGTTTTGGTTGGGGAGAATTGAAAAAAAAAAAAAAAAAAAAAAAAAAAAACTGACTTCTAGTTGGTTGCGTGTGTATTTTTTAGGGATGTGCTATCATCAGCTAGTTTGAATCGGTTTTGTTAAGGCTTTTCTATGATGTCATGGTTGTTAGTTTTTGTAGGTTATTACTTATTATACTACTAGGTTTATGCTTGACTTACTTGTCGTGTAAACTGTGAAATAAACTTGGTTATTTGTGTGTTTCTGGGTTTTGTGTTGTGTGTTTAACATGATTCTGCTGTTGAAATTATATAAACATCAATTTTTTCACTCCTTGTTTTGGTTAGGCGCCAAACTAGCATTTGATGAAAGTAGAATTGATGGGTGAAACTTGCTTTTTTCCTGCCGCCCTGTTCGTTTTTCTGATAGAATGATTGGCATGTGTCTGTGATAGAATTTTGCTAATGGCTGGTTTGGAATTGGAAATGTAGTTATTGGATTTATTATGGTAGTGTGGTTTCTATCAGTGTGGAGTAGGGTGGTGCAACACAATGAAGTAATGTAATGTGGAGATGTTGAGCACTAAATATTGAATAAATTATAAATAACCCTTCTTGACGTGGTATCCTTAATGCTTTTATGTTTTTATGCTGGAAAAGTGATGACAGAAAAGAAAAAATGTTATCAAACTGTGGATGGACAAATAAAATTGAATGTCAGTGAGAAGTCAAGGTCCTTGAAAGTCCGTTATCATCCTTTTTTTATCATGCTTCTTTTGATAATGTTCAGATTAGACTTTTTTGCATATTTGGGAACTGCTATCATTTCCTCATGGTACTGGCAATTTTTTTAGATCGTGGGTACTATTCAGTGGAGACTGTTACACTTTTGGTGGCCTTGAAAGTACGTTACAGAGATAGAATTACAATCCTTAGGGGAAATCACGAGAGCCGTCAAATCACTCAAGTGTAAGGACATTTTCTTCTCATTAGGTGTTTCTCAAAATAACTCATTGTAATTTGTGTATGTAAAGATGTTTCATGTTTAAGCAAACATTTTAGTATATAATCTATCCTGCATAAAGCTTGAGCATAAAGATTGAGAATAAGTTTAGGGTATGCTGTCTCGATTTCTATATTCACTGGCTTTATGAGAAGCCCATGGGTTCCATATATCTCAACATTCACAAGTGGTTAGCATAGGAGCAGCAGCTTGACTGTGATAATATTATGGCATTCTTCTTTTTCTTGGAGCATAATTTCTTAGTATCAGGTCATTATAAAATATTAATGACTTAGTGACTAATAGATGCATTTTGTTCTAATGAGCCTCTACAGTTCAACATTCTGACTGCTGAGGTTAGTATTATAGTCATTTTTCACTACATATGGAAATAGTTGTGACTTGTGAAGTACATGGCGACTGGATGATGAAATTATACTCAAATTGAAATGGACCTGGTACATGGATGCCAAGGGTTGGTTAAATAAAATGTTACAGCTAGTTTGTAATGTGCATCTGAATGAATGAGTAGACATGAGTTACATGGTGTATGCTTATGAATGCCAATTTATGAGTAGTTTGTGATGGGATGTAATAAATGGGAAAAATCTCTTTGAACACAAGATATGCAAGGAATTTCAATATTTTATTGTAAGAATGTTTTATTTATTTTCTTACCTCTTTGTCTATATCCTTCACCTGCTTTCAGGTATGGCTTCTACGATGAATGCTTGAGAAAGTATGGAAATGCCAATGTCTGGAAATTCTTTACTGACTTGTTTGATTATTTACCTCTGACTGCCCTTATTGAGAGTCAGGTTTGAGTTAAATATGTTGCACAATGTTTCTTTGACTGCCTTATGCCAGTGTCTAACATCATTGTATATTGCAGATTTTCTGTTTGCATGGAGGTCTCTCACCATCTTTGGATACACTTGATAATATCCGTGCCTTGGATCGCATACAGGAGGTTTGTGTTTTTAAATGATTATTGCAAGCACTTGCAATTATGAATTATTTGATATGCAGAACATTTTTTATGCAAAGTATGATGATCTTTTTGAGTTAGAAATCCTTTTTTTAATATGGTCTGGTAAGTAATTTAATAATTTTTTTTTGTGGTTTGTAATACTTGTTTTTCTTTTAAAATGTTTCATTCTGTCTAGGGTTTACAATGATGTTTGCTTTCTCTTTCTATTTGGTTGAATTAACAATTTGTTTATTTCAGTCTTTCCGGTTGCTTTAGGCTTTTTAGGATGTCTCATGTTTTATTCCATTATGGAATTTCATTTCTGTATATACCTCTTGTCTAAAACTATATTGACGAAATTAATTGTATTTCTTGAATAGGAGATATAAGGTTGGTTGGGTGGTTAAGAAAAAAATGAAGAGGGGAAGGAAGGGTGGGAGGGAGAGGTCGTGGGTTCGAATCCCTCCACTAACAAAAACACTAACATTTAACAACTAACATTGGCTGATAAAAAATAAAAAAAATTGTATTTCTTGAATCTTGCCTGACAAGTGACAACTGTAACTGCAATGTAGGTTCCACACGAAGGACCAATGTGTGACCTCTTGTGGTCTGATCCAGATGATCGCTGTGGTTGGGGGATATCTCCACGTGGTGCTGGATATACATTTGGGCAGGATATAGCTGCTCAGTTCAATCATACCAATGGTCTATCCCTGATATCTAGAGCTCACCAGCTTGTCATGGAAGGATTCAATTGGTGCCAGGTGACTGACTGATCTAATATTTTGACTCAAGTACTATTAACCATTAAGTATTGGTTTTTTCATTTAAGGATACCCATTACATTATATGTATTGATATTGACTGTTATTTTGATGAATCTTTAAGGACAAGAATGTGGTGACTGTTTTTAGTGCACCTAATTACTGTTACCGATGTGGGAACATGGCTGCCATACTGGAAATTGGAGAGAACATGGATCAGAATTTTCTGCAGTTTGATCCAGCTCCCCGACAAATTGAGCCCGACACTACACGAAAGACGCCAGATTATTTTTTGTAACTTCATATATCTCTTTGCTTTTAGCTACTGCTTTATGCTGTTACTGTAGATGTGTCTTTAAGGAGAGAAGAGTTTCACTGTTTAAGTGGACGGTTTTCATCAACATAATTCTTTCTTTTGGAGTTTGTCTGCTGTTGCCGCCGCTGCTGCGGTCTTATTTGGACAAGAAACAAATAGAAATTGACAAAATTGGTGTTGTATATTTTTGATAGGAGGAAGCGGCAATAACATGGTATATCATGTGCTGTAATTTTTTCTTAAATTAAATCTCAAGTTAGAGAGCAGATTTTTGGGTTCTGACCATCATGTTCATTTGAGACTGTTGATGGTGACAAATGCAGGTGCTGATTTCTTTTTCTTTTTTCATTATCGAATGATACTATGATGATATCAGGGGTGGAGGGTTGAGTGGAAATGGTTGCTTCGAGACTCGAAAAATAGGGAGCTGAGGACGTGCTTGCTTTTATTTTTTTCTTGGAGCACATTTTATTAGTAATTATCAGGTTTTTTTAGAATCGGGCCGGACAGGCCGGTTCAACTGAAAAACTGGTCAGTTAACAACCAGAGGGTCTCATAACCGGTCAAACCGGTATAGAGAACCCGGGTTGAAAACGTATTTTTAATTTTTTTAATTTTAATATTTAATCTAAAATATTTTAAAATATATAAAATTACATTCTTATAAGAAAAATATTTTCTCAATTATTATCAATTTTTTATCTTATGAAACATATAATTTAATTATTTATATTAATTTATAATTTTTTAGATCCTAATTTTTTTGTGTTGTAGAAATTAAATATTGTTTTCACGTTTAGCACTTATAGTTGTGAATGTAAATATTATTCTGTACTTATAAATAAATATATTTTTATGTCGTAGAAATTATTTTCATTTAAATTTATGTAATTTATTATATTAAGATATTGTTATTTAATAATTACTGGCTCAACAATGGTTGAATCATTAAATCTTAAATTAGTGTTTTTATTAGTTTAATGATTGATTCATTTTAAAAGTCTTGCTAATTATTATAAAAAAAAACATTTTTGTTTTCTATTTTTAAGAATTTGTAAAGAAAGTGATGGGAAATATTTTTTTCTTCACAAAATTCTAAAAAAAAACAAATATAAAGTGATGTCTTTGTAATTATTGACGGAAACATATTAACTAAAAATAAAAATGAAAAATAAATAAAACCACCTAAGGATATATTAGTCAATTTGCCTTTTTCATTGAGAAATAGAAAATGGACTGCTTGCTTGAAATTTAATGAAATGGTTTTATGAGAAGCCGAACGCTTATTTATCTTTGCATTTGTATAAATTTAACTAATTGAATGAAGTTTTTCATGTTAACATTTATAAATTTAATGCATGTTTGATTTAATTTATTAAATAAGAAGGGGGATTACACAAAATTCTTAATAAATTCTAGTCATTTTCGCTATTATTTTTCTTTCTGAGAAAAGGAAATGTCAAACATGCACCTTCTCTATCAATGTTGTTTTAACTTTTATTAGCCACCACTTCCATTGATATTAGATAAGCAACTTTTAATTTGTACCAATTAATTACTGTTTTTGTAAGTAATAGTTTAAGTGGTTGAGATAATTTTTGCAATATTAAGAGTTAGAGGCTGTGATAGTATTGTAGGAGGGTTATCATAATGTCCTAATTAAGAATTAGTTTTGCACTCGAAAGATATGAAAACTCACGATATGCGTAAGGATTAATTTTACAAATTTCGTAAAATTAAAATGCCATAACTTAAAATGAAAAGATTATGCAGAAGGCCAGTAAAGAAGCTGGATAATTGAAGTTGCTTTCTGACATTGTTGTCCTTTCCATTTCCCGTGTACAATAAAGGCAATACTTTTAAATTAGTCTTAGAAAATAGATGTGTTCACGGATAGGATTAATTGGTTTTAAAGAAAAAACTCATTCAATCTAATTACTTTGATTTTCTTAATTAATCATCAATCAGTTTCATTAAAAATTTAAATCCAATCCAAAAGCGGATTGGTTTTTGGATTTTTTTTTCTTTAGAGAAAGTATTCAATAAATGGTAATATATATAATAAACATAATAAAAGATAATTTAAGATATTAAATATCTTTTTTATAAGTCAATAAACAACTATTAATAATATAAGTCTTCAAATATATATTTGATTAAAGGTACATAAGTCTTCAAATATAATTATACTTTTGTACCTTTAATCAAATAGTTACTAAAAATTATCTTAATTCAAATAGATTGTTCACAAATAAATATAAATTATGTCATAATTTTATAAATATATAAAAAGATAAAAATGTAAGCATAAGTAATAACATAAGTTTATCTATAAAAATCTATACCTATATATAATTTTTGTCTGGATTGAATTAGATTTTAAAATCAAATCTGAAATTTAATCCGATCAAATAATTATTTTGATTTTTTTCAAATTTGGATTAATTTGGTTTCCTGTTTATTCAACTTTCGTTTTTTTGGATTGTATTTTTTATATATCTTGATTGCTTGTATAAAATTATTAGTTTTCTTATATATTACCCGGAATTAAGAACTTAATTAAATTACTCTATTTTGTATAATTTTTCACAGTTATTAAATAATTATAAATCAACCTATATGATTTTTTTTTGAGAGAAATCAACCTTTATGATAAGATTTTAATTTTTGTAAGAATTGTTTCTAAAAGTTATATCTAAGACAATTTTCAATTGATTAACAACGTAACTTAGTTTACATTGATATATCAAAATTTAACTACTTTTAAATTTAAGTAAAATTTTCAAATAATATAAAAAATAAAATTTACTAACAAGTATTCTAAAGACATTAATTTATGAATTAATAATATTTTTTTATTAGAAACTTTGATAAAAAAAAAGTATTAAAAATTACACTGAAGAATATTAAAAACATTTTTTAATAAAATTTTTCACTTCTTATTCCTTTAGCTACCTTCAAGCATTGGCTAATTTGCCTTATAAAATTATGTATATAAAAAATATAAATTTAATTAAAATACACTAAAAATGTAATTTTTTTACACTATTATTCAAACATACATTACCATGTAGAGAAATACTAACAATAAATTTTCTAACACCCTCTATTAACTAAAATTTATT
>PYAF01000209.1:120873-133349 GCA_007407185.1 Glycine tomentella | reverse complement strand
TAAAATTTATTGAAAATCATAATTTTGAATCTCACTTTTTATTTCAGTTCTACTCATGATTTATATTTTTCATTAAATTTTAACCATTAGAAAGAAGTAATTGAAGAAATATCTTTAAAATGTATTCTTGACAATTTTCTTACCATATATAATAAGTTTATAAACTTTTAGTCTTTTAGAATAATAATTGAATAATCATACCTAAGATAATTTCTAATAAGTTGATAGCATAAAAATCTTTACACCATTTGAGAAGAATAAAAAAAATATAAAATACTTATACAAGAAAAGTTTTGACTTGTTGAAAAAAATATCCTAAAAATCCTCTTCCAATAAATTAGCCAAAATTGACCCAAACTATATGGCTTCAAAATGCAATTAATTGAGTAAAAACTACAAATAAAAAAAGAAAGAAAAGGAGGCCACTAAATACCAACATTTACCCTATTACAATCAATATGGAGTAAAAATGTCATCATTCATTAGGCTTCAATTTCAAAATCGAGAGTTATTCTGACCCCTTCCTGCTACATAACCAGACATTGATGCGGCCTTCTTTTTTCTCAAGTATATGATTGATCCACTGATTAGTAAGAAAAAAATCACCACCCCCTGTAAAATGTGTTGAACATAATAACACGAATATTTTAACATAAAACCTTGTTTATCATATGTTGTTCAACTTGTTAAATGAAGATTATGTACCGGTTATACAAATCAATGCTTCACAAATTTGGACACTGGTTGCATTATATATTCTCACATCCACGTAAACACAAACTCATGTTTAAATCCATCATTATAAGTTGACAGAGAAAAAAAAGTGCAAGGAAAATAATGGAAGCCTTCAGAAAATTGTTATGCTAATTTCATTGACTATCTAAGAACTAACAAAGACAGAGTAACAACAATGGTGTGACACGGTAATAGTATTTCCACTGTACTTTGAATAACAATCTCAAACATTACATTTCCATTGTATTTTGATATTCAGGATATTAGATCCTTGGATGCTTGTGGAGGAGAAAACTACATTGAACCTCATAGCTGAGGCAACTAAACA
This sequence comes from Glycine tomentella, assembly GCA_007407185.1. Lineage (NCBI taxonomy): Eukaryota > Viridiplantae > Streptophyta > Magnoliopsida > Fabales > Fabaceae > Glycine > Glycine tomentella. Next base: position 132,286 of record PYAF01000209.1, on the reverse strand, counting down.
TAAATCTACATGAAGCAAATCAGCAATATGTAGCAAATGCTGACTGAAGAGAATAGAGATGAATCAACGAGGATTTTCAGATACCAACAAACTAACAGTACTATAAAGCAAAAACGCTAGATGAAAGAACAAGAATAACGTGAAGCACTCAGTCTCCTTATAATGCCAATTCAAGCAGGATGGATAGCTATTAAAATGAAATTAAGATAAAATCTTATGGCACAGCACATGGAAAATCATCCCAGGCCCCAATATCCACCAAATGAGTACTAATATATGCAAATGCCTCATCCTAATTTGTGAACCCAACTGGACATTTGCCAAGCACTTCACGATAGTTACTTGGGTGTTTACGGCTCACACATGGGAAAACTTACCACATGTTGATAGGAAACTATTTTCCAGTAGAATCTGAAGAACTCAAGATCTAATTAATAGCACTTGGCTTTGCTAGTTCAAACATTTACCACTAGACCCTCACATTAAAAGATGTTGAAAAGAGAAAACTTTTCTAGCAGATCAAATCAAGATAATGGTGATTATTTGTTGATTTATTATGATATTAATGTCACACACAAGACGGTGAGCCTTGGCACTATGCTGAGGTTTTGCCTTGTGATGTGGAAGTCACAGATTCAATCCTAGAAACGACCTCACTACTTGCAGGGATAAGGCTGCATACATCAACCCTGTCAATACACCACAAGGTGAGAGCCTCAAGCATTCAGCCCTCCTTGGATTAATGCCACACACATGGTTTACAAGTACACAATATTCCCAGAAATTTAGAGAACCACATACTTAACAGAAGCTGACAACACACACACAAGTTAATCCTTTAATGTGGATATATTGTTCAACAAAATAATAAACTGCACACCATATGATTTTATTTTTCCAAGCAACCAAGTTCAGAAGCTACTGATAAACTGTAAGAATAGGAGTAAACTAAAAGCTGCAAAATTACCTCAAAATTAAGCACCGACAACTTCTCTTCATTAACTGGGGTTATACAGCTTCTGTAAGTGATGTAAGCCTGTGAACTATTATCTGAAGACGATGAATCATCCACTAATCTTCTATGTGATTGTGAAGGATCGATCTCTCCAGCGACATGTGACACTTTATGAGATTCTGCAATACCATCAGAAATTTCCAAAGACAACCGACCTTTTTGAGACTTTGTTTTCTTTGCATCCTTCGATGAATCTTTAATCTCTAAACATTTGAATGGAATTCGGTAGCCAGTCTCACTGCATCGATATTTCTCATCACCCTACAACCCCCAAGAAAAGCTTGCAGATAAAAATAAAGAGAATAAACAACTAGGTAAAAAAATATCATGTAGATCACAGAAAGGAAGACCCAAGCAAACATGCAACAGAGAGCTTATATGTGCAATTCCAAACATAGACATAAAAAGAGGGTCGACCAAAAACAGACATACAAAGAGGTTTAAATCTTTTAAAAGCTTCATAAACTTCTTTGGATTAGGAAAACTCCATATTATGAACTTGAATCCTATCAATATGTTTAAAAGCTAGGCTTCATGAACAAGTCTTACAAACATATATAATCTCGTCAAATCCCTTATGTTGAAGTAATCCTAAATCAACAAATAACTCAACAGTATACAACAGAAACTATAGTCAGATCTATATTCATAGGCTGTTCATACATCTCATCAACCTTCAATTTCACACTAACACAACTTGATGATATGGTAGTTTTAAGGTTGGCTTAGTGGTTGAAGGGAGAAAGGGGGAGGGAGAGGTCATGGGTTCGAATACCTTACACCAAAAAAAGCTAACAAACTAACAACTAGCATAGGCTGATAAAAAAAAAAAAGATTGATGATCTAGCAAGCTGCAAAATGGAATAACTACACTTATGCCGTTCAATTCTCTTTCAACGATAGTAGTAACACAGCAAACAATCAAATGCTTTATACCCAAAACCTAGAATACAAACAGAAATGACAATAAATAAATAAATAAATAGAATCAATTTCTAGGTATCAAATCCCTATTAATGAGATCCTATAGAATTGAGAAACACTACAACTAGTATAAGATCGATCAATCACCAATTTGAGGGGTGTAAAAAAAACGAACCTTCTCAGAGTAGAGACAGGGCACACAAGGACCCGAAGGAGCACATTCAAAGGTAACGTTACTTCCTGAGGGCTTCTCTTTGAAACTCAGAAGAACTCTGCGGCGAACCCCATTTCCATGTTGAGTCTCTTCGCTGTTCCAATCCCTGCCCAGTTCAAATAAGGAGCAAAAAGATTCCAACTTTAAGGTAAAACTAGATCGAAGCAACTTTGTTTATGGATCATCAGTCAGGAACTTAAGATGCGCCCTTTATAATAAATTTAAAAAAAAAAACCCATAGATGCAGAGAGAAATTGGAGCTTACGTTTGCTGCCCTGAAGCCCGAAAGGGAGTTATCGCGAAGAAGAAGAAGAACAAGAATGGAAGAAACAATTGGGAATTTGGAAATTTCATTGCTTACTCTGTGTCTTTCCTCTTCTCTCTTTTTCTGGATTTGAAACCTGGAATGCAAGCAATTCTGTTTAATTAATTTATTTATAATTTACTGTTAAATTTACTTTGTTTGTCTAAATCATTCTCAAAACATGTTTCATTAACACAAGTTCAGAAAATTAGAGATTAATCTTTTGAGATGAAGAGTATTCAGATTTACTTGATAAATTAACTTATATATATATATATATATATATATATATATATATAAAAACTTGATTAAATTCTACGCAATTACGATTGTTTGTCAATTATATTGATTTTTTTTATAATATATTTATCTCAAAAAATACTTAGCTAAATGATGCTATTGTTTTACATTGTATTCAGTTCAGTCAAGTATTTACGTAAATGATGCTATTATTTTATATTCTATTTAAGTTTTTTTTTTTCAGATGAAAACAAATAGGATAGTAAATTCTTTCTGAAGTTACCATTTGTCAAGAGCAGTCACTGTTTCGTTCCAAATAATATTATCATTCTTCTCTTAACTACGCACAGCTTCATCATCTAGATTTCTTTGAGTTGATAGCTCAGCATGGCACCACCATCTCACTTTGGTATCTTGCTAACAGTATTGCTTTTAAAATATAAAAATTCTTCTGTTAATTTTTAATTTTACAAAACAATATTCATTTAGTTTGTTTAATTTAAAATAAAATAAAATTAAAAATCAAATCAAATGATTTTTTTATAAATTATGGGTTAATAAATAACTTTTAGTGTTAGGACTCCCCTCATCCCACAATCTTAACAATTAATTTAAAATTTTAATTGTCTTAATCGACAAAGAAAAATTAAATATATTTTAAATTGTCATTGATCTAAATGTTACTAGATTTAATCCCCTAAAATCTCATATTCAAATCTTCTAAATAAAAAAAGTGAATAAAAAAATCTAACTAAGTAAATATTTTGTACCAATAAATGATTAAAAAAATATTTTAAATCTCTATAAATATTAATCGTATTGGTTTTAGTTCTTGAATAGTTTTTTATAACTTTTATCCTAACATTATGTTAGTGTTCTCTTTTTTTTTACTCAGTTGATAGTGTTCTCTTTTAGTCCTTATTGTTAACTTTCATTAGCTTCTGTAAAAAAAAAAAAAAAAAAAAAACTTTTATACCTAACATTATGTTAACGTTCTATTTTAGTCCTTACGATTATTTGTTTATTTATGTGGAGAAAGAGTTGAACCCCCACATACATAGAGTAAGACGCACACAAGTATTAGCAGAGCAATTGACAATAATGAGTCTTAAATTTGGAATTTCAAATTGTGCCTTTGTGTCTTTGTTGCCAAAATAACCACACCGAAAAGCAACCTCTAACAAATATAATTATAAAACTTAGAAAGTTATAAAATTGACTTGCCGATAAAAAAAATATTATAAATTCAATTCTCTTGCTAATAAAATAATAACAATTAATAACTATCATTTGCTTATAGAAAAATCATAAAACTTGGACTCATGCTAGCAGACAAAAGAACATAGGCATGCATTCAGTAAATCCAACACCAATGGAAACCAGCATGCCAAGAGAAAAGAAAATGCAGAGAATGGTGAGAAAGGGAGGTAGAGAATTAAAATTAACTAACATAACTACTTTTATCATGCTTGATTTATTAGTCATTTATTTATCTTTTATACTCTAAAGACACGAAGAAATATGTAATTTGGTAAATAAAATACCTAATTTATTTAGTGACCAAGTATTATATATATAAACTGAAAATAATTTTGAAAATACAAGTGATTCACACTTTCTTTAACAGACAAAATATCATTTTGCGTGTTTTGTTTGTGATTCTGTTTACCAAATAGAACATGATAACAAAAAGCTTGGACATCATTAACAGATTTATAAATGTATAAGAAAAGTGCTAGATTATCAGACTTAAAGACTATTATTAACTTCATGAAAATTGCATGTTCAACAATGCAATGGCAATAGTTTCAAAACGCCACTACAACTACAACACCAACACCTTTACCAAAATCACGTATCAATAAAAATACTTGATTTACATAAAGAGCAGGAAACAACTCAAGACACAAGTGAGCTTTTCTCAACAAGCCCGTATACAATAAAATTAGCCACATAATAATAAAAGGTTTTCTCAAAACTTCCATTTGATAAATCTAACTTAGCAGCTAAGATCCAAAAGAAAAGCATCTACCACTAGCAAGGGCAAACTGCACATGATGCCTCTTTGCTGACAAACTATCTAGCTTAGGAAACTATGTCAGCAATGATAACAATAAACTCAACAGATTGACTCTTGTGGCAACTATATAATCCAATAGTCCAATAGAATATCAACCGTTGTAACGGTTTCAAGATCAATAATTTCTATTCTTCCCCCCAAAGAAGCACTAAAACTCAAAAAATAGCTTTTACCAATACTTGCCAACAACATATACACAAAAAAATGAAGAAAAAATGCTCTAGTTTGTAACAAGAATTTATTACAGAATTTAATGTCTTCTAGAGGAAGATGTTGATTTTTTTTTCGGTCATCTCGAAGACATGGTCTCTTGCATCAGCCATAGCACTCTGTATATGAAGTATATAAATCCATGGAAATAAAATAAAAGTTATAACGGGGCAAAAGCAATAGCAATATATAGCACAAAATACACCGGCTGCCTAAATTGATTTGGTGGTATTGTATTTTAAAGCATCTGCAATGAACTCTGGTTCATTTCCTCCTATCTGTAAGTGTTGGATAATTTCCGTTTTTAGTTGATTGATACTTTTCGTTTTTATTTGATTGATAGTTTCTGTTTTTATTTGATTGACCAAATCAAATAATATTTAATGGCTTAGGCCCAGCCCATTGTAAACTCAATTCATCCTATAAATAGATGAGTAAGGGTGGAGGCAAGACACAGAAATTTGAGAGTCTCAAGTGACAGTCTTGAGAGTTATATTTGAGCAAGCCATAGTGCTTGCATATTTGAGAGCTTAGAGTGAAACAATGTGAGCGTTTGAGTGACCACCATTGTTGGAGAGGTTGAGTGTACCACCACATTGGTGTGTGTTTGATTCATTGTAATCGTTCTCTGTTATAGTGGATTTTGATACTGGACTATGTCTCGTGAGTTTTTCCTTTTCTCACATTGAGTAAGGTTTTCTCACGTAAAACAAATTCTGATTGTCTCTCTCTCTCCCTTTTGATTTTTGTTTCCGCTTCCGCATTCAATTTGATATTTGAGGGTCCGTGATACTCAACAGTGGTATCAGAGCCCAGGTTCGACGGGTTCTGAAGGAGACGAGATGGATACCAGCAGCATAACTCACGACGGAGATATATTCAAGTTGACCGCAGATAACTTCAACTATTGGAGGTCTATAATGGAGGATCATCTTATCTGCAAGGATCTATATGATCTCATAGTTCTGGAGGAGAAACCGATTGGCAAGTCAGACAAGGACTGGGAGATCCTGAGTCGTAAGGCGGTGGTCACGATCAGGAAATACATTGACAAAAGCCTCTTTGAGCACGTGTCCGAGTTCACGAACGCGTACGAGTTGTGGAACAAATTGGAGTCCATGATTCAGAAGAAGACTCCCAGAAACAAAGCACACCTGGTCCGCCGCCTTGTGAAGCTTGAATACAAGGATGGCATGAACATGATCGAGCACCTCAACACCTACAAAGGTATTGTGAATCAATTGTCTAAAGCTAATATGAAAATTGATGATGAGATGCAGGCTTTGTTGTTGCTAAGTTCGTTACCGGAAAGTTGGGATACTTTGGTGGTGACTTTGAGCAACTCGGTTCCAGAAGGGAAATTGATGATGGATGTCGTGACAGACAGCTTCCTGAATGAAGAAGCCAGGAGAAGAGAACGAGGTGTATCTAGCACGTTTGAGGCTAACGTTGCTGAGAACAGAGAAAAGACCGACTCCCGGGGTCGTGGCAAGAGCCGAGATCGAGGTGGACTAGATAGGTCCAAAGGCCGGTTAAAGCCAAAGCATGACTTGAAGTGCTTCTACTGCGGGAAGGTAGGATACAAGAAGACGGACTGCAGGACTCTGCAGAATAATGAACAGAACGGCTGTGTGAAGCCGGGTCAAATTGTTTCCAGAAGAAGAAGTGACCAGAGCACCACGGCGGTGGCTGCCAACCCGAATGCCGAGATATTCCTTCTCAATGAGGAAATGTTGAATGTAGCCCATGATGATTGCACCTGGATTGTTGACTCCGGTGCCTCGTTCCACGTCACCCCACATGAGGGATTCTTCTCTGTCTACAGGAAGGGAAATTATGGTGTCGTGAAGATGGGAAATCAGGTGACCAGCAAGATTGTTAGTGTTGGTGATGTAACCTTGACCACAGACACAGGGTGCCGGGTTACGCTGAAGGATGTGAGGCATATACCTGACATGCGTTTGAATTTGATCTCGGTTGGAAAACTAGATGATGCCGGGTCAGTAAATTACTTTGGAGAAAGCAGATGGAAGCTGACCAAGGGAAGCTTAGTCGTGGCCCGAGGAAAGAAAGAAGGTTTCTTGTATGTCATGCAAGGAAAGACCAGTGATGGAGAAGCCAATTCTGTCCAAGATGGATCAAGCTTGGAGCTGTGGCACAAGCGCCTCGGCCACATGAGCGAGAAAGGACTCTAGAGATTTTGGAGAAGAAAGAGCTATTGACCGGGTTGAAGGGTCAAGTGCTGAAGAGTTGTTCGCACTGCCTAGCTGGAAAGCAGCACCGGGTTTCGTTTGTGAGACCGGATTAACCCAGACGACGAAGGAAGATTCTAGACCTCCTTCATACTGACGTTTGCTCCATGTCGGAGAGATCGCTTGGAGGAGCTCAGTATTTTGTCTCTTTCATTGATGACCACTCCCGCAAAGTGTGAGTTTATCTTTAGAAGACCAAGGACCAGGTTCTCCAATCATTCAAGGAATTCCACGCCATGGTGGAAAGGGAGACTGGCAAGAAGTTGAAGGTGGTCAGATCTGATAACGGTGGTGAGTATCGTGGTCCCTTTGAAGCTTATTGTAGAGAAGCCGGGATCCGACTTGAGAAGATGCCCCCCAAGACACCCCAACTAAACGGGCTTGCTGAAAGAATGAACCGGACTATTGAAGAGAAGGTCTGAAGTATGCTATCCAACGCCAGGTTATCGAAAGCATATTGGGGAGAGGCAGTGAGAACAGCAGTGGATTTGATAAATCTCTCACCATCAAGGCCGCTAGAAGGAGAGATTCCAGAGGAAGTTTGGACAGGTCGGAGAGCGACCTATGATCACCTAAGGGTGTTTGGATGTCGAGCCTTCGTGCATGTCCCTAAGGATAAAAGGGCGAAACTGAATGCGAAGACGAAGGAGTGCATTTACCTCGGTTCGTCGAAAATCGAGTTTGGTTTCAGACTTTGGGATCCAATCAACAAGAAGATTGTGAGAAGCCGAGATGTAGTCTTCCATGAGGATGAGACCATCCATGACATCTCGAAGCCCCAAGTCCAGGTTGCTGTCCGAAGAGAAGAACTCGTCCCTCGAGAAAGTGCTAAAGCAGAGGGAGAAACCAGTGAAGAAATCACTGAATGCGATATTAAAGATGATGACCAGCAAGAAGTTAATGATGTAAGAATCCGAGTTGAGAATGAAGAACCGGGTTCTGATGAGGTTGAGGAAGAACAACCAAGATACTCCACTAGAGCAAGGAGACCTTCTACAAGGTATCCTGATGATGAATACACCATCATTGCTGAAGATGGTGAGCCTCAGAGTTATGATGAGGCCGTGATGAGTTCAAAGAAAGAAGAATGGGAGAAGACCATGCAAGATGAGATGAATTCCCTGCATGAAAACCAGACTTACATGATGATGAAGCCGGTACCAGCATGGAAATTTGAAGATTGCTGTGAAGGAGCCAGGCTGATGAACTCGGCATGATGAAACTGAGGTGAGAAGATTGGGTTGTTGAAATTGAAGACCTCGGTCGCATTGGAAAAACGGAAGGGGGAGATTTGTTGGATAATTTCCGTTTTTAGTTGATTGATACTTTTCGTTTTTATTTGATTGATAGTTTCTGTTTTTATTTGATTGACCAAATCAAATAATATTTGATGGCTTAGGCTCAGCCCATTGTAAGCCCAATTCATCCTATAAATAGATGAGTAAGGGTGGAGACAAGACACACAGAAATTTGAGAGCCTCAAGTGACAGTCTTGAGAGTTATATTTGAGCAAGCCATAATGCTTGCATATTTGAGAGCTTAGAGTGAAACACTGTGAGCGTTTGAGTGACCACCATTGTTGGAGAGGTTGAGTGTACCACCACATTAGTGTGTGTTTGATTCATTGTAACTGTTCTCTATTATAGTGGATTTTGATACTGGACTAGGTCCCGTGAGTTTTTCCTTTTCTCACATTGAGTAAGGTTTTCTCACGTAAAACAATTCTGATTGTCTCTCTCTCTTCCTTTTGATTTTTGTTTCTGCTTTCACATTCAATTTGATATTTGAGGATCCGTGATACCCAACAGTAAGTATTCTATGTTACAAATCAAGCATAGTGATTGAGACAAAATAGAAATAAAACTAATCATTTACATTTTATTATTTTGTTTTTCATTAGAGTCTTTGAACAGTAATAAAAATATATGATTTTTTTTATCTTAAGAAAATAAAAAGAAGATTATAACAAAATTAAAAAAGATAAGATACACTAGTTATTTTTAATATATAAATTTTGAATGCTAATATATGTATAATTTTTAAGAAAAAAATCTTCATATTGGTTCAAATCACATATTTTACATGCATAATTTTTTTAATGTTATGAAATGAATGAATGTCAGGCTATTTTTTTAATATTTCTTAATATATCATATTAATTTTTTTAAAAAATATATTATTTAATTAATACCAACCAATTCAACTATATTTACACCATTAAACCTTAAATAAGTATTATGACCTGTTCAACTATTGGTCTGGTTTTCAAAACATTACTTCTGTCATCTATATATCTATATGCTTAATTTTTCGTGTTTTTTTATTTTGTCTATTTTAATCCAACGGCTCTGTAGTTGTTGTTATCGTTGCCTGCATTTCAATCTATGATGCATGGATACTGGTATTCTGTTTAACGCTCGCTTTGTTGTTAGACCAACTCGTCGTACATTTTCTCTTAGCGGTGGTAGATAGTTATCAAGGGATGAAAAGAGGATAAGCAAGAGCATTGTACCTAGTGTGATTGACCAGACTTGACTCCTTGGTACTCCAACCCCAATGCTTCATAGGCACACTCGTCCAAGATTGTAGTGAACATTCTGCGAAGCTTTTTCATGTCTCGATCGAAATCAAGGAATAATCCCAGCTCTTTTTCAATGAGAGAGCTCAACTTTTCAAGTGCAACTTCAAGAACTGCCTCAGCCATCTTCCAAGTTCTAACTCGCAAAAAAAGAGAATGCAAGAGAGCTTCAAAAAATGGCAATGTAATGATATCATCAAGTCAGAGATAAGATTAAAAAGCAAAGGAGAGATTTTGGGAAGACTTGGGAAGTGAACAAGGAACCCACACAAATAAATGTATTATTGAAATTTTGCTCAAGTTGCAAGTCTCTCACGTAATAGACTCGTGATTCTTTTTCTTCCCTTTTATGTTTTCCCTATCACCTTCATGACACATTTCTAATTTGTCTTATTCACAAACCACAACAAGCTTCCTCTGACTTGCCTCTAGCGACCACAACAACTCCTTTCGCTGAGAACCTATGATGACCTCGATTTAAGGATGAACCTGTGAATGCAACAACCATGTATGTACGTGCAGCACCATTTTTTAGAGAAAATATTATAAAAAACGTTGCTGTAAAATAGCCCGTCTTGTTGTGCAATTCAAGTCCCACATCGAAGTGCACCAAAGAGAGAATGCATTGCTCATCCTTTATAGTCAGGTTGTGTGAGGCGTGAATGGCGGGTAGAATAATGAGTCCCAAATCTTGGGTGGCTAAAAAGTAAGTTTCTTTCTCTTCTTATAAATAGACAAGGCCACTACTTTAAAAACACTACTGATACGTGATTTGATAGTATGAAAGTTTAAAGTCTTATATACACACCCGATGAACCAGTAGAACCGTCGGTTATCAGTTACAACCCGTTTTTTAGTGGTTTATCATCGGTTTTACTGGGTTGGCTTCAGTTTTTGGCTTGTTTGGATTGGATGGTGTTACGGATACGATCCCATATCCTCCCTATTAATGAACTCGAGCAATCAGGGATTCCCCTTGATGACGCAGGAGCAGTTACCGGCCGATAACCCTTGATCCTCGTTACAGGCACAAGGGGAGAGGACTCGACGGCTACAATCCCGGAGACAGAACGCTTCATTTCCGGCCCAGACGAAAGGTTATAAGGCAGAAGCACTCGACGGTGAAAGGTACGCACTATTGATCCTGGCCCTCCTCTTTCGATTCTACACGGCACACACAGCACCCCCCATTGCTCTCGTGTCCGTGATCTCGTCTTCTGTCGTTGGTCTGATCGCCATAGACCAACTGGGAAGAGTCAGGTCCTACATATAAACACCACCGGTGATACCGCCGGACACCCCCGTTATCACATAACAGAACATTGGCGCCGTCTGTGGGGACGATAAACTTCGATTCCCACCTACCATCAATGGCTAATACGAGAAGACACCAGGCAGAAAGGAATGGAGATCCACTCAGGGGGGATCGACGAGAAAACGTGGTGGTGGAAGACGCCCTTTCACACACGGATTCATCCCCCATGGGGCCAGACATGCCGCCCCCAGAAGGTACACTCCAGGAAGTGCAGCACGACGCTTCCCAGCGTTTCATACAAAGCGCTCTCCAGACCCTGCTTACCAGAATGGAGAACTTGG
>PYAF01000209.1:109431-120773 GCA_007407185.1 Glycine tomentella | reverse complement strand
TCAGAATGCTGAAGAACCAGGACGAGGGGCATCTGTTACGGATACGATCCCATATCCTCCCTATTAATGAACCCGAGCAATCAGGGATTCCCCTTGATGACGCAGGAGCAGTTACCGGCCGATAACCCTTGATCCTCGTTACAGGCACAAGGGGAGAGGACTCGACGGCTACAATCCCGGAGACAGAATGCCTCATTTCTGGCCCAGACGAAAGGTTATAAGGCAGAAGCACTCGACGGTGAAAGGTAAGCACTATTGATCCTGGCCCTCCTCTTTCGATTCTACACGGCACACACAGCACCCCCCATTGCTCCCGTGTCCGTGATCTCGTCTTCTGTCGTTGGTCTGATCGCCATAGACCAACTGGGAAGAGTCAGGTCCTACATATAAACACCACCGGTGATACCGCCGGACACCCCCGTTATCACATAACAGAACAGATGGTAAGACCGATTCGCCGTTGAATCTGTTGCTCAGCTTTTAAAAAATTTGGACAGAAGCACTAACTAATTCCAAAGGCAAACTCGGTGTGTTTGAGGGAGTTGATGGGCTGATATGGACCAATTGAACAGACTATAAGATATACAATTGAAGCTATTATGGGAGTTATCAATTTATTGGCCCCTACTAAGTGACTGAAACTTTTTTTTTCCAAAAATATTCTTCTCATGGAATCAAACGTGCAGGGGGGCGAACACGATGTTTCCATTGTGTATTTATACACGGAAACAATGTTTCTCTGGTGTCACAACGAAAACATTATTTTGTGTAATAATCTGAAATATAATCATGCTTCTAATTATATTTCAGATTTGTAAGTGAAATTACTTTTTTTTGTGTGTGCCTTTTCAACTTAAAAAATATAATAAAAATGTGATTCCAATGTGTATTGGTTTTGACTTGAAAAAAAACACATTAAAGAGTATGTGATGGGTTTGAACTAAGGCTAAAATGATCTTTTCTTTAGATTTTAAAAGTTGATTGGGGATTAGGGGTCAATAGCAATTCTTGTGGGAACCAATAGCAACTTCCGCTATTATTCTTGTGTTGTAACCAATTTGTAAGGTACACAATTTACTTTGTAAACACTGAACAGAGAAAAACTCTCGGCAAAGGTTATCAGGTGTGATACCCAGATGGGGTATAGTGAGCAAATCCAAAAGCCCATTTTCAATGGGCCACAGTAATAAGTAGACTTGGAAAGGTTTTTTGTTAGGAAAGTTTTAGTTTTAAAAATAATGATTTGAGACTAATTTACACATGTTATAAACTAGTATTTCCTCCATTTTAAAATGACTAGTATTTTAAAGTTTTTTCACAGAGATTAGGAACAACATGTCAAAACAATTTTACTAAAATGTCATTAATATCATTATTCTCTGTAAATGGCACTACTTGTAACTATTAGGTGATTAATAAAGGTAGTTGAAAATTGATAGACACATTGTGCTGAATTTGGAATGAAAGTTTTAGTATTTCATTAAAAACTAAAAACATCAATCCGAGTAGAAATTTTTTTACGCTAAAATATAATTCAAATTGAAATGAAAGGAGTATTTTAATATGTGTATCATACAAGATAAATACTTATTTCTATATAACTATAATTATAATTTATAATAAATAAATATTTTAAAATTTAAATTATATTATAATTAAATTCATAATAAATTTTTTTGTATAATAATAATAATTATAATTCATCACAAATAAATATTTTTAATATATAAGTTAAATTTAGAATTTTATAATGAATAATTTAAGTTGTAATATAAGATTATTTTTTAACTAAAATGATTAATAGATTAAGAAAATAAAGTAAACAAATGAAGATAGTTTGAGATGGTTAAAAAAGATTTTTTTTTACTAGTTGTAGAGAGAGTATGTGAAATGCATCTTCCAAGAAGAAAAGAGTAAGAGTGTTAAAAATATCTAATTAAGAGAATAAGGCTTGTGAGTTTCACTCTTCTAGTTAAAAATATTCTAATTTATAGTACAAGAGTATATTAGAATACATAATTTAGAGTGAGATTCTAATTGTCCTCAATATCTCAATTAAACAGGCTCAATGTTTTCTCTTTTTTGTCATTTGAATGTGATTTCACACACTACCATCTCAACTACGGGAAAAAAATTATCTCTCAATTATCTGAAACTATCTTCCTAGGGTGTAGAGTTCCTTCCCCTCAAACCTCTCAACAAAATAAGGCAAATTGTACATACATTTTAAAGTATTTTTAGTGTTATTTACATTTAAAATGGATTTTTTATTTTGATATTTTCTTATACGGGTGCTTAATACAAATCTTAGTAAATTATTACGATATAACTCTAATCCTAATTAAAAAATAACATCTAATTTTCCCCCAACCATTAAAAATGCTATTCTGGGGGGGGAGATGGGGGAATATGTTCGTGCCCCGTGCCTCTTAAGAACGACTGTTTGCAATCACGCCCAAAACAAACATGGTACCAATTCTGACACGTACTTTAGCCCAAGAGGAGTGGCTTTATCTGTAGTGGCTAGAAAGGTTAAAGAAATGATGTAAACAAGAAGATGAAAGTAGGAAAAAGATAAATGCATAGATGGATAGATAGAATGCGCACACACTAGCTACTAGAATTTTGGCCACAAAGTCTTTTATTACGGATTGCTAGCTGCAGTTGCCATGTGCATTCAGTTCGATCTGTGTAGGGAAAACAAAGACAGCTCAAGAAGTTGGGGCAGCGGGAATCAATGCTTCTATTGCTTTGTTTCACTCTCTCTCTCTCTCTCAAAAAAAAAAAAAAAAGAAGACAAATTATTAATTATGTGAACACTTATTATATTTGTTAGCACAGTCCAATTATCTTTTTTCGAATTTGAACCAAATTTCTTGTATGGAATCAAGAGAAGGCCTTTAGACAAAGAAGATGATTAATTTGGGCACGACTTTCATGATCCCTGCAATTAAGGAGGTTCAACTCTTGCGAGATTATTGTCGAGGTTTGGTGGATGATTATTTAAAGTTCTGGTTTAGTTTTTTGTATAAAAAAATCTTAATTTTAATCTTTTATCCTTTTTAATGCATTTTTTGTTGTCAAAATGTTAGATATAGTGATAGTTAAAATAAAAATAACTTTTAGCAATCAAAAACCTTTATATATAATTGACATAACTGAGACTTAGACAAAAATAAACAATTAAAAGTGTAATTTAACTTTTTTTACCATGTTAGAATATAGTTAATTTGATCGCGTAGACACCTGTGAAATTATGCAGCAAATGAAATAGTTTATCCTCAACTTCTTATATTTCTAATAAAACACCTTTTAGTTGATAACATTTTCTCTCTTTGTTAATTGCTATGCGGAGTTATTATCTTTTAATTAATTAGAAGGAAAAGATATATATTTGAATCCAATGTGTAGTTGCAACGACATGACTAATTAAATGTGTTTATCTTTGGTCATGACGGCTCACTAATTAGCTATTATCTGACTCTTTCTATGTAATCAAGCAGTATAATATCTGTGTGTTTGTGTTTGGATCTATGTTCATCAGGACTTGATCTATAGCTTAAAACAGAAGCTACTAATAATATATAGCTTCTGTATATTTCTCCACAAATGACACAATTTCATGTCTTTAAACACGCTTTATCTATTATAGAAACACCCCTCTAAGAGCAATCTCCTTTTGCATCCTTTTTTCGAAAGCTGGCATTAATGATTTTATTCCATATATAAATTCTCATTTCAGTAGTCTATATTTCTTGTGTACTATCAATATTCTACCTATACTTATACTAATTTCCAAGAAAATACTTGGCATTTTCCGTTTCCGCGCCCATTTTTATGTGATGGCTAACAATATAGAACAACTAGACCCTAAGGAGATGCCAATGTCGTTAATTAGAGGCACGTATCATCATCAACATGCATGATATATCTGTCAGAGGCTGTGGTTTCACAACGAAACTCCCACCACAAGATGGAAAAAGAAAAACCATGTGAGAGCAAAGATAGCTTATTACCTTGGGCAACAAGACTTTTCAAGAAGAGCCAAAGATATCGACCACAAGTGACACAGAGAGGACAAAAAAGCCACGTAGATTCCTGCCTGACGCAGCCAGAATTTGAGGGTACTAAACTTTGTGAACAGGAAGTAAACGATATCAATGTTAATGTTGGGAACTATACCAACAAAATTCACGGAAAGATTCGGAAAGATATTGATACTACTAAGGGAACTACGAAATATAAAAAGCAATGTATATATTTACGTACAATTTTTTGTTTTATTTTTATGTATAGGAATAAAAGATAAATTACTAAAAGATTTGTAACAATTCATATATTTTATTTAGTCAATTAAACTAGATCTTTTTAATGTTCAATTTGTTTTCGTTGATAAAAGAATTTCATATTGCACGTACCAAAAACATGGTTTATACTATACTAATAATTTAGTGTATAAGGAGCAAACTAATAGTGTTCAAGAAAAAGACTACGCAGTTTAGACAACATATCTGCTGTTTATATTCGTCAATTAATAAATTCTGATCATCTAGAATCTAGATATCGATATTTCTGTTATATGTGTTGGAAATCGACAATTACACACAAATCAAAAAACAGAAAAGAGAATAGGGAAGAGAGATATGACACAGTAATTTACCCTGATTCACCCAATGTAGGCTACGTCCAGCTTGTCTGTACTATAATCACCTCACCGCCACTCGTTACAAGTCACACGTTTTACAAGGGAAATATAAATAGGATTAAAAGAAACCCTAAGAGCAGCTATTCATGGGCCCTAGCCCAAACTACTAATAAAAGTAAAATATTACAAATAATCAGAGGCTCACAACAGTACCTAGCCTCTACGGTTGGCTTTCTGCTGACCCAGTCAACAAGAAGGGTTGTCATCTGACTGTGAAAGATGAGCCATATCCAACAATATGGCGGGCAAATTCACAATTAATGGTGGTGAGCCACTAGGTTGACCAAGTAAACACTAGCTAGCTAGTGGTATATATTGAGCAGTGTGTTTTCGTTTTTCTTACATTTTCATGAGATTTTCGACTTCCTTTGGATCGAAACAATAATTCAAATTTCTTTGAACAAGTGTAATATACTGTAATCACAAAATAATATACTTTTTTGGCATTTATGATCATATGAAACATAATATTTTATTGACAGATATATTTATTGACTATTGTCATTTGCTAGATTAATTTTCAATATTATCAGAAAATAAAATATATATTTTTAACTATAAAATATGAGAGGTATGAGATTCACATGAGACCTACACAATTTCTTTTAGTGTTTTTCCATTATCATCCTCAATCAAACACATGTTTAATATGAACACGGTGCTCAAGGCAATATGAAGTGTAATATTTTGACTGTATTTCAAATATGAAATATAATATTTTGACTCAAGTCTCTTGCACACTTTGGCATAAGGGACAAAATAAGAAAGGAATTGAATATAAGAAGAAAAACAAATAGGAAGGTGAAAAATGTGTATCTAATATTTAAAAAAGAAAAAAAAATAGATGATGAAAAGTTAAGAAAAATCTCTCTACTTTTTTAAGTGAGTGAAAATATAAATTTTTACTATAATTTTTCGGAATAAAAAAGTTCATTTTAGTTTTCATATTTGTTATTTTAAATAAAAAAAATTATTAAATATTTAAAAAAAAAAAAAACTCCCACCTCCCAAATTCCTTCACCTGGACGCAGGGGAGGAAGCTGCTAACATGATTCTGGTTGACCATTATTAACTACTTTACTTTTTCGTTACTCTCCATCCTTGTTCTCATTATTGTATTTAGTGTTTATTAGCAAATCATGTTCATTTCGCATTGAGCAAATCAATTTTGGGATGATTTTGGGGAAGTTTAACACAACTTCTATATTTATTAATATTCTGTTTCCTGTTGTTGATACAACCACTAGAAGAGTTCTTTATTATTGTACCACCAATTCAACATTATTGCTCTAGTCATATTAAACTCAAGCATCCATCATTAACAATGATAAAGCATGTATAGACTAACATATCCTCAAAAATGGTAAATTAAATACATATATATCACAACAAATTTCATTCACTATTGAGTACCACATTGCTTGTCTCTATATATTTTCCTTCCCTCCTTTTCTTTGGTGGCTCCCTTTATTTTTCAAATATTCTTATATTGGTGTCATTCATGTCGGTTGAGTTTGGATTTTCATCTCATCACAACTTCTTTAATCAACAAGTTGGGCTTTAATAAGCTCCTTTGCATTGTGGATTTATGGTTTCCTATCATTTCAGTGCTAGCTAGTTGAGACAGTGCATCGACTTGAATACTTTTTACTCTGGGATATGATGGAACTTTAACCTACTCGAATGATTTACATATCTTTTGTAATTATTAACTCGAAATATTTATTAAGATTGGGATTTTTAGCTTAGTATTCCCACTTAACTTGTGAAATCATCAATTGAGAATCACTACATTATCTCCGGTTTCAACTAAGACTTTTTTTTTATTCTTCAGTTTAAATGTAAGTGTGGTCTTACATTATTTTACAAAGAGTGAAAAAATTAATAAATAAATGAAAAAGAATATCAATTTTACAAAATTAACTTTATCATCATTAATTTATTTTTTATTTTCGTATGTAGCTCATATAATTAATATTATAAAAAATATAAATAGAGCATTCATTACATTCGAGTAGAATACTTGTTATTCCAATATTATTTTTGGGTCTTCTTAAAAAATATATATATGATTAACTATTAAAATTGGTTGAGATTACTTTTTATATTCCCATGAATCATTAAAACATATTTTAATTGAAATTATGTTTTTTTAATATATATTATAATTACTAAAATATTCTTATTACAAAAACTCTTGTTACACCTCTTGTCTCCTCTCCATGTGTTTGACAATCATCGATAACTAAAAGAGGAGCAAAAATTGTCTATTTAAAAAAAAGGAACATTAGAGGGAAAGAAAAAATTATCAAAAAATATAGAAATGAAATTTACACTAAATTAAATTATAAAAACATTAATTGGACAGGAAGAAAATTTATAGGATTGAAAAAAATTGAAGCATACCATGAATGAATAATGAGAAAGTAGTGAGATAATGGTTACTAAGAAGGTATATATGACTTTTGACTAATAAAGAAATTTTTTGTTTCATGAGAATAATTTTTTCTCACTTTTTCTATTGAAACTAAATATTAATAAAATGTAAAATAATATTTTTTAAAAATAAAATATACTCAGAATTAATTTTTTATTATCTCATAACACAAAACGTATGATAACTTTTTCCGATCTTATATTCTCAATAATAATAAAATAGTCCATCAAACAAAGGCCCATGAAATTAAAACTGGTACCAAGCATGTTAGGGGAAAAAAATAGTTACTGAAGGCACCAACCCGAAGAAACTATACTAAAAAAACATGCTGAATGGCATGTGCACAATAATTCAACGGTGAGCATAAAATATTCCTTTGTCTAATCTAAGCAATATTTTAATGACCCCAGTGGCATTACACAGAGCAATCGCATATCAAGAGTACTCGGTGCCCTATCAATTCACGGTCACACTCCCCCATACATATAGAAACAAGAATCCCTCAACAGCTAGAGAATATGACAACCCATCTTTTTAAATTCAACTAAACCTGTACACTGAAACCAGCAATTAAATTGTCTAATTACCTACATAACCTAACCATAGTATATATTATATATAAATCATAATTACCATTATACTCATTTAATTCAAATATCCTCTCCCTCCTACCTATATCATATATCTTTCGTAATAAACAAATCTCCAACACATATCTCTTAGATTTTTTCCCTCTTGCATACATGCCCGATTTTGTAACATTAATTTACATACCCAAATTAACTACTAAGACCATACTTAATAAGTTAATGACACTAATTTGTTTTTTGCTTCCTTCTTTTTAAGCAACGCTGATGATACTATCCCCACCGCCGCCGAACTTCGCTGCAGACAAAGCCTGAAACGCCGCCGCCGAAGACGAGGACGGCGACGAGTGGCCACTACTCGCCGGCGACTGATCCTGAGACCGCGGCGTTGGCGATGGCAGATTCAACGACAACGGCAAAGGCTCAATGAGATTTGTCCGAGAAGCTTTGTCTTTCAAGTTCAAATTAGCCATCTTCGAAGACGGAGGCACCGGTAAAATCGGCGTCGGCCTGATCGGCTTGGTTAGTCTCTCACCACTTACCGGCAACACCACTGGAGATAGACCCATCGGAAAACCCGCGCCGGGGAAAGCGCCGTAATGCGACGGCGGATATGCGGCGGAGATAGGCGCCGCTATCGTTTCTTGCGGAACTTGTTCTTCTTCCATTATAGTAGAAGATTCCATCACCTGAAATTCCAAAATAAAAGTCAATTAAAAGTAGATCTATTAACAACAATCTAAAATCATATTGATATTATTATTTGCACTATAAAATAAATGTTAAATCACTCAGTTAATTTCTAAATTATTTGAAAAATAAATAAATACATCTGTAAATTATTTTTTTGTGATTTTAAATTAAAAGGTATGTTTCCGAAATTAATTTATGGCGATTTTAAAAATTATGAAAATTTAAAAATTTATTGAGACAAAATTAAAAAATAGTTACATATTCAAGAATACAATTATTATTATTATTATTTTTAATTTAGAAACTTTCTTACCAATTCCTAAATAATTTAAAAATCAATTAACTAATGTAGCTTAAAATAAATTAGTAAATGAGTAAATAAAATCTAATGACAAAAAAATTGTTATTCATTTTAGAGCCACAACGTTTTTAACAACTTTTTTTTTTTAAAAAAAAAAGTATCTATACATTATTTCCTATTAGTTTTTAGTTTTTTTTTTCCTATTTTTAGTGAGAGGAGAAGAAAATGAAATTAATTAAAGGTACCGTATCCGTGGTGATGTCGAAGAGGCTAGATCTCCGGCGACGGCGGTTCTGGTTGTGGCGGCGGAGGAAGTACTTCTGAGCGTGACTAGCGACCTGAGTAGGCGTGCGAGTTTTCACGAAGTTTCGAGAAATTCCTCTCCAATCTCCTTTTCCGACTTTGTGTAACCCTAACAGGAATAATCTGTGCTCTTCCTCCGTCCAAGGAACACCTTCGTTCACCAATCCAAACACTCCATCAATTCATCAATTAATAATCCCTCAAACCAAACAGCACTTAATGGAAAGTGATTGTTAATTTGTTAATAACTACTTACCTCGCTTGCGCTCGCGCGTGCGGCCTGAGGCGTGAACGACGTCGTCGGAGGCATAGCCGGCGTCGGCAGCGTTGGATTCCGCGTCGTACTGCGAGAGGTTGTTCATGCTAGCGCTCTTCCTGAAGGAGGAGTTAGCTTCGGTCATAACTCTTACGCCGAACAGCATGATGCCGTTCTCCCTCGGAGACCCGCCGCAGGACCCAGCGGCGCCACCGTCGGTGCATGTCCGCGAGTTGTGGCCGTTGTTGCCGCACTGTGAGCACGTGCGAGACATCTTATCTTAACAGCCCATGCAAGGAAAAATAAAACGAAAAATTTTATCTATATGGCTATATATCTATGTCTTAATATATGCGAAGATTAATAGATATGATATGATGAGAAATTAAGAGAAAAAGAGGTTTGGGTGATATATAGAGGGGTGCGTTTGCTTTGGTAGGGTTTTAACTATGGTGTTTGTTTTGTGGTGGGCGCTGCCGTACAGTGAACTTACTAGGGTTAGTGCTTTTTTCGAGCGATTATTGATTTTTATTGATGATTAATTTTATTTTTAGAAATCTAGATGATTTTTTGATGGAATTTTTTCAACTATAATTTTTTATTCATAAATTTCAAACCTAAATTTTATTCAAAATAATTAAATTTATCAATATTACTTAAATCAACAATTTATTCATATTATTTCACATACCGTGGGAAAGGAAAGATTGGGTGTTTCGCACTTGTAATTATGGACGTGGATTGTTGTCGACGAAGTACTGGTGGTGGTGGTGGTGTTTCGTTTGGGGGACAGTACCATCAATCAGGACCGTCCAATACTGGGCCATGTAATGTACTAATGGTGTGGTGTGTTGCCTCGGTAAGCACGAGACTAAACGTGTGTTCTACGTTCGCTTAGCATTTAATGTCCGATAATAATTATGGACACGGTTCAAATCTGGGAAGGAAAATAATCGATAAATACTCGTTTGGACACGGAGAGAAAAACAAAATAAAAGACGTAATTAATAAAGTGATGTAATAAAAAAAAATTGAAGTAAAGGAAAAATAAAAATATTACATCAAATGTGTGAATATTACAGTATTATTAAAAAAGATGATTATGTATAAACACTTTGTAATCATAGACATCCAGAAAAGGAGAATTGTAAATATGTTACATCTGATAGCAAGAAGGGAAAAAAAGTGTCGATTGAGTATATATATTATTAATGTTTATAGGTCATTAGTCTATCACTGATTAAAAAATATAATATTTACCCATTGAAAAATTATAATATATTCAATGATTTGAAAATAAAATTTAAATTTGGTAAAAAAATTAAATGTAATCTGATAAATATTAATTTTATTTATTAATTAAAATATAGAGTTTTACTTTTCCATTTCATATTAATATTATTGACTAATATCATCTCCTTTGCATGTTTTATTTTAGATTAAAATATTTCTATTCTTTAAAAAAATAAGGAAGTGACAATTTTTTTATAGTATTGTCATGTATTAATAATGCAACTAATTACTTAATAAGTTACTAACTACTTTCTAACTCCTATGATAAACAATTTCTATTTAAATAACTATTTTATCATAATAGGTTTTTATAAATATAACATTTTTTATGAGTTAGAAATATAACATTATTTTAAAAGAAACAAAGTACTATGAGACAAATAGAGTATATATTTTTTATTAAAGAAGTACCACTAACACGTAAAGTAGTACTGAATGTCCCGATCTAAATTTTATCCACTTTTTAATATATTCTCTAAGTTGCTTTTACTATTTTTTTAAGCGTTTCCACAAAATCAAATATCTTTTTATAACGAGACATTACATAGAAATAATATACGTTCTATAATATTAATCAATGAACAGTACAGATTATTTGTACAATGTAAAATATCATAATAAAAACTATTAAGAATACACCCAAAAAAAATCATATCAAATACATAACATTTTAATGATATCAATGATGCCAGTAGTCAAAATTTATTTTTGAAAATTAAAACTAGAACTTTGAAACAGTTTTTCAAGTATTTTTTGTGTATTCTCCA
>PYAF01000209.1:92923-109331 GCA_007407185.1 Glycine tomentella | reverse complement strand
TGAAAATTAAAACTAGAACTTTGAAACAGTTTTTCAAGTATTTTTTGTGTATTCTCCAAAAGAAAAAAATATAAATATAATAGATGATATGATGTATTATATAAAAAAGATAATAATAATAATAATAATAATTTATTATTATTATTATTAAATGTATATTATGTGATAATTAAGATGAGTGTTAGCAACATTATTTAACACACTTTTTAATATAAATTCTATTATTGATTAAAATTTATTAAAATTATAAAATTATAAGAAATTCTTTAAATAAGTCGTGAGATGCTTAAAATTTTGTAATTTTTAATAATTTTAATTAATAATAAAATGTATATTGAAAAAAAAAAAACGTGTTAAAAGATACACGACTATAGGAAATGTCCACATATCCTTACTAAAAAGTGTATGTTAAAGTTAAACTATAACATAAAGGCTTTTTCAACTAACGATTTCCTTGGTATGTGTACGTAGATTGTAGGCGGGGATCAATCGACCATGAAGCATGTGCAAGTGATCACAAGCTATGATTGACCTCATCAGAATTCAGAAACTATGGGTAGGGCTACAAAAACCTAACAATCATGAAAGCCTAAACTCACAACATTAAGAAACTTAAATATCTCTCATCCACTGATCCTTGACGTTGAAAGTTGCTATAGTGATATAATTGGTGGGAAAATGTCAGCGTGTTAATGGAAAAATATAATATAGCTTTTTCTAAAAGCAATGAGTTGAATATATTTAATGAACAATGCAAACAAACAATATAGTATATTTTATCATCAAACACACGTAAATTAACTAATATGAAATTATTTCAGTTTAATAAAATGTCTAAGTTGATTTAAGTTTTAGATATATAATTATATTAAATACTTAGAAGAAAAAAAAGTTTTATCATTCAGAATGATTTTTTTATTCAAATAAAAGTGAAACATATATGTAATTCAAACATCGAAAATATATACACTTTAAATATATATATATATATATATATTATAAAGAAAAAGAGGGGGATGGTGGAGAATCAGGGTGCTTCTGAACCGTGAATTGGGCATATTCGGTGTTGCTTTGATAAAGATTTGGTTGTCTCGTACGTTTTTAAATATCAAGCATTTTTGCCTTTGGTTTAATCATCCAAAGTTGTGGGTATGGTCGTATTTTTGCATAGGATAAGCAAACATGGACCCCACTAATCACCTATACATCTTTCTATTCACCTAAGCCTTTCTATGTGGCTGTGGTGGTGACTCGTTGGTAATGGTGGGTGTGTGGTTGGCACCTTTTTCGAGAGCTTTCAAGTACTAATTTCAACTTTGATAAGGGATCAATGGACTTGAAAATTGAGTGGTAGTAGTATGATTGTATGTTTCAGCACAAAAAGTCAAATAAAGTCGTCCAAAATAAACATGTTAAAAATGAATGATTGAAAGCTAAATAGTTTAATTACTGTTTTATTAAAGTTTCAAATAAATGCAAGCAAGTTCTTCTTTTTGGGTGTATGAATATGCAAGCAAGTTCTTTACAAGAAGTAATGTTCGATTTGGTTCATATATCATATATGCAAGTTCTTTAAACATATATATATATATATATATATATATATATATATATATATATCTGTAGTTCACATGAGGATCGACAATTAATTTCATGAAGAGCGAAGAGGGCTTGATTGTCACTCAAATTTGGTAGTATCTATTTTTTGTTTCTTAAAATACATTTTTTTCTTACCAACAATTATTAATATCAATGATAATAATTTGTATCTCTTAATGAAATAATTCAGGATTCTATCATTTTTTGTGTTAAATAATTTAAATTAGTTGAAGACTTTTATCCACAAAAACAAATACTGATAGAAGACTGACATTCGAGTTGCTTGCTTCTGGTTTTATAACATAAGAACTTTTTATCAACAAGAAAAAACTTTTTATTACTCCACTGTAAAACTGTAATTAAGAAATGTTATTAATTTGTATATTTATTTTTTAAAAATAACTTAATACTGTTTAGTCTCTCAAATTTAATTAGGATTTATCTCTTTTAGTCTTCTAAATTAAAATTTATATTTTTTAGTCTCTCAAATTCAAGAATATTTTTTTAATTTTCCTTTATTGATTTTTTAAGGTTTGAACTTTGAATGTTTATTTTGTATTTATTTTTTTTACCGCAAGAGACTAAAAAAGTATTTTACAAATTTAAAAAACTAAAAAAATATAAATTTTAATTTGAGAGACTAAAAAACCAAACCCTTAAATTTGAAAGACTAAACATATTTAAGCATAAAAAATTATTAAGGCTTGTCGTTTTATTTTTCTTTCTATTTAATTTATTATTTTATCTCCACTGATAACCTTTTTTAGATTTAATTTTTAAAATTAATATTCTAATTCTTAAAAATTGATCTCCCACAATAAGCGCAGAAGTTCATTAAAAGAAGAAGAAAAATACAAAAGCCAGGCCTATTTGGTAACATCTTTTGTTAAAATGCAGGAAGCCATGAATAAACCTGTGCAAATTAATCTACACAAGTCATCCTCTTAGGCATTAAATGAAATGCCTATGGACATGAATTTGAATATTGCTTTCTGTTGCACTGAAGAATGAAAATGATATACATACACATCAATCAAATGTCCAATATCAACATGATATTCATTACAATTATTTAATTATGTATTTTTGCAGCTCACTGGTGGATTTTGAAGGGTAAGAAAAAAATAAAGTAAATTATGCTCATATCAAATAAGATTTTATCAAATTTTTATCTATACCTTTTTATACATATTCCTACACTATTTTTCTGTTTGAAAATTATTACATTAGTATTAATTATTTAAAAAATATTATACTGTATATTTTTATAAGAAAGATTATTGTAAACATAAAAGAAAAAATAAAATTATGTGCAATTTTAAGAAACTTTTAGAAATGTCAATGTAATTTATTAAAAAAAATATTGTGTGCATTTCAACAAGAATCATAATGAATGATATGCTTGTAGCTTAGTCTCTTTTTTCCTATCATCTTCATAGAGAATTCGGAAATTAAGTTTAAAGTATTTACTATTTAATGAATAATAAAGAATATTATTTTAAGAAAAAACAATGTAAAAACTAAAAATACAATTTGAAAGAATCTCTTAAAAACGAACATGACAGACTTTTCAAAAAGGTTTTTATGTGGATAAAATTTAAATGTTATTTTGATTTGATATTGTTCTCCTGCATAATAAGAATTCAAGTTTTACTAGGTAATTCATGTGATAAAAATTTATATTGAAGGAAAATATAAATTATTGAAATTTTAATTTAGATTGAAGAATAATATAAAAATATATATAAGAAAATGCTTATAAATGTTGTCCTCTTTGTACACAAAGGACTGGAGTTTTTTTTTTTCTATGATGAAAAGATCAATTTATATATCAATCGAAAGATAGGCAGCAATGTACATCTGTTAAAAGTTGTTCCGTGGAATTGAACTAGATTGGTTTAAGCAACAAAGATACTATTCATTCTTTAAGAGGATGGTTGAACTAGTTGGTGGAAATGGTGGATACAATGAAGGTGGAGTACCTACAAGTATCTTTTCAATGTTCAAGTCAATGTTTGAGTGAGAAAGAGAGAGATAGATAATAAGAGTTAGAAATATTTTATTTTTGAAATTTGTTTATATACACAAATTTTGACGAAAAAGTCAGTTAAGCAATTATAATCACATAACTTATGTGACTCACCGTCAGGGATCACACCGTCATATATAATTGTTTTCAATAACAATGACTCAAAGTTATTGATCTAATCAGATTAAGTATCTATTAAGCATCTTAGTTTGAGTGGACTTATTTAAGAATATCCCTTAATTAAAACCTTTTCATCTAACAATGTAAAAGCTAATTGTGCAAGTGTATGAGTTACTTTTTAGTGCACTACGGTGAACTAAAAAAAGAGTCTTGGCAATCAATTTCAAAAGATACGCGTCTCAAACACAAGCTTTCCTCTAACTCCCAACCCCACCAATGTGCTAAACATAGACTAAAGTATTTTTCCATGTACTTCTCTTCTCTCCATTCTATTCCCCCTTTACTAAATATAGGTACAAGTAGTTTTTCAATGATAATTTATTTGAAACACTGTGATCACTACATATATAGACACATTTTTTTAGTGAAAAATTGAACTTTAGTTTATCATATTTTGGAAGAATAATTGTTTCTACTAGATCAATTAAAGATAGTAAAAAATTATAATGATATTCTTACTAATTTATATGAAACAAGTAATTGAGTGTTACTAATCCTTTATTATAAATTAAAAAGTTAAATATCACTGTATTTCAAGATATTAGTGGACATTATAAACATGTGGTATAACAAGTTGAGATTAAAAAGAAATTGCATAACACAAATATAATTGTAATATATTGTTAAATCAATGTTGTAAAATTTGATTCGGCTCAACCAATCAGACCACGGACTAATTAAATTGGTTTTATTATTAAATCGGTTATGCAATTTTTTTAGGATGACCTAGACAAATCTAACCAAATTTTATAAAAAAAGTTGAACTTTTTTAAAAAATAATTTTAGATTTTAAAATATGAATGAATTTTCTTTACTCAAATAATATTAATTATATATTTATATATAATAAATATATAAATTTTAATTTTTAATATATATTAAATCAAACTTGATTAATTGATAGAATTATTTACTTTATCTTGACCGGATTAATAATTTTACCCACTTACAAAACTATGTGTAAAACTGCTTTCACACCACCGCACAAACATGTGGCCGCCAATGTTTATGGTTCACCAGCATGGTCCATAAGTGTGGCTATCAACTTTACCAAAAAGTTCCCTTCGCTTTCATTATTATTATTTTATTTATTGTGACATAAAAAAAAAAAAAAAAAAAGCTAACGAAGACCTGCAAAAACTGACCAATAGAATCAGTAGGAGTTTCACTCATTCTCAATTTGATATGTCATTTAAAATATTTTATAGAATTAAATTAAATTTATAATATATTTAAATAATACAAATAAAAATTATATAAGTTTAATTATTTGAATAGAGTACGGACGTGAAAAATCAAAATTTGGAAATACAACTTCTTAAAACTTATGACATATGGACATCAAAGATCAATTTGATGCATGTGAGGGTAAAAATAGAGTGAAAAAACATGTATACACTTTATTTGAAAATTTGTATTGAAAAAAGATAGATAAAAGTTTTACATCTACCTCACAAAAATTAATATTTACACGAAATCATATTAATATCGACAAATATTTATTAATTTGATATTCATATATAAAGTAAGAAGAATGAATAATCAATTAGTTTAATTGGTATTTTTTTCCTCAAGAAACTCTCTGAATATATGTCAAATTGCTTTAGACGCACTTTAACCATTTTTATTCTTTTCAACAATCTCATTACCCCATTCCAATGATAGTGCGATGTCGTAAGTGCTGCAGTCTAAAATAAGTAAAATGTCATTTGAGTAAGCACTTTAAGAAAACACTCAGAAAAAAAAAAAAAAAAGCATTTGAATTAGTGCAAAACATGAGTTGAACTTAGTTAGTTTTTGGGTGTTCTTTGCTTCCTTTTTTTTTCTCTCTCTATTTTTAGGTGCTTAGATATCGGGTGTTGTTTTACTCAATATTTTCATCACAGCAATGGATTTGAATGGGTTTGAAAAAAGTAAGAAAAAACCTTTATTCCTTTGACCTAACCAATCCAACTCACACATAGCTAATGAGATTGCATTAAATTTTAATTTTTATCACATAAAATAAATTCACTTGAGAAAATTAGAAATAAAAATTGTTACATGTAACAAGTCACAAACGAAATAAATAATTTAAGAATCAAATGAAACAAAACAAATATACTAACACGACATTGATCTGAAAAAGAAAATCAGTTTGAATCACTTAAAGCAATGCGTCGATTGATTTTTTGTGAATAAAAAAACATGATCAAAAGATAAAATTTCATTGGAAATGATTAATTAGGTTCTTTAACAAAAATTAACCATTAATAAATTTGTAGATAATTTATATCTATAATAAAAAAATTGAAACAAATATGCAAGATAAACACATGCCTAAAAATAATTAATGTGTCAAGTTAAATGGAAATAATTACATAGTGAGACTATGCACGGCTGTGACATCTCCCATTGTCGAATAATCAAATTGACAAACAAATAATAAAAAAAAATACTGATTACTAACCAAAACCTTATTTTATTATGTTGGTGTGAAAGTTGAAATTGTGGTCTATGCCTTTATTGGTAGCTCCAAGTGGAAATTTGATGCAGCTGTGATGGCTTTTATTGGTTTAGATATATAGTAGCTAGGTAACACTCTCACAGTATCACGCAAGCCTCGTTTATTCCAACCTTAATTTCAACTCCAAAGATAAGGAGAAAAAGAAAATCCACACTAACTAATTATTAAGAGATTTAACTTAATTAATTAAACATGATGTGTGATTATTCAATTTTTACGGATAAAAAAAAAAACTCACTCCACTTGTGCATTCTTTGTTTTGTGTTTTTATACAATAGCCGTTAAAGGAAGGGGCTCACGTTTTTATTTGTGGGCTGAGCCTGTTTTTCTGGGTACACAAGGCCACAACCCATTTTGTAGAAATTCAACCCATATCATTTATGAGTTGGATTATACCATGCACAAGTTTGCGAAATAACCTAACCTACTAATCATCCTTAGTTCCTTGATTCCCTACAATGGATACGAAGCTGTGAAAATCAGTTAACTGTTTAAATTGCCAAAATGATCCCACTACTCATTATTATTGGAAAGACAGAAGCAATGGAAGTTCTTTTTACATAAAAGGGCTAAGAGCACAAACTAAAAAATGTAAAAATCATTCTATATTTACTTCTAAAAGTAATTTAAAATATTTCATAGGATATATTTAACGAATCGTGTTAATTTTTTGGTGAAATAAAAAAAAATGCTTTCTATAGTATTTTCTTTGTCCATCAACTTTTGATAAAAAAAATTGTTATATTTATCTATTTTTAAAAGTTCAAAATAACACTAATTTTCAATTTTTTAGTTATGCCATTATTTCTATTTATACTTACTTTTACGCACTTATTATAAAAAAATAAACATAATTTTAATACAACTGAATATATTAATTACATTTTTAATCCGTATATTATTATATTTTATCTTAGACAAATAAAAAACACATAAAGGTTAGAACAACAGCTGACAATATTAAATTGTGTAAGTTTAATCACAGTCCTAGTCCTGTATAAATACTTTCCAATTTTTATATGGAAAAATATTTTATAAATATCCAATGTGTTATTCAACATCTTGCATGAAGTCCATATAAAAATAATAAAAACTAAAAATATTATAAGATCCAATTGAAAATCATCATGCATGAAGTGGTACGGACAGCAATTCTGGTATCAAGGTTCTTTACTGTGAAGATATTGGCGAGATATTAAGAATAAAAAAAAATATTTTTGATCATGGAAGCGGGAACTGCTCTCAGTCTCCGACTCCAAACTCGCATTCCCATTCTCATCAACACTGCCAATTCAAATACCTTATTATTCCAACCGCGCTTCACTCTTTCATCTCATTTTCATTCTCATTCTCCTTCTTCGTTTTCCGCTTACAGTTACAGAGGCCCCACACCAAAACGCGACTTCCTCGCGGACTGGCTCTCCCTAAACGACGACGTCCTTCGCACCCTCCCAATCTACGTCGGCTCCGCCTCCCTCTTCGCCGTCCTCCTAAACCGCGCCCTCTCCGGCATCTCCCCCGTCGTCGACGCCGGCAGGCACGTCCCCAATCCCTCTCTTCTCTCTTTGCTTAGCTCAATTGCTTCAGAAAATGCACGAAATAGAATTCCTACATTGTGGCTTATTATTAGGCCTTGTTTGGTTTTGGTGACTGGTAAGTGATTGACATTGTTGTGCTGTTTTTGCATTTCGCAGTCCAGAGCTGACCTCTTGACTTTGGGATTGGCCGTTACCAATATTTTGGCAGGCCTCGTTTGGCTTTCAATAAAACCTAAATCTATTACTGTGGTGAGCCTCATTCACCTCGCTGCATCGCTATTTTTTCATTCTATATGTGTTTTTAATAGGCTTGTGTTTTTGGTCCAGGTAAATCCTCGAGGAGTTGAATGCAAGAGATTGTGCACTACACTCCCTGAAGTTGCATGTAATGAGTTGCTTTGGTAGGTGCATTTTGATTTTTTAGTAACTAACTTAATTAGATGCATTGTTTGGATGAGCCTTGACAAAATTGATTTTTGAATGAAATTGATTTTGCAAAACTGATTTTGGTTAAAACTGATTTTGAAGTTATGTGAATTATGTTTGGATGTTTTTATTATAAAATCAAGTTAGAAGTAAACTCGAAAATTTTGACCCAACGCAATTCTGGACCCAAAATCAATTCCAAAATATTTTCCAACGTGAAATCAACAACGTGAAAAATTATCTAAAATCAATTCTCTAATGTGAAACCAAATATGCACGTAATATAAGTTTGATTGTGAAGCTTATTAAGATATTTCCTGAAGTCAGCAATTTCATGCATCCATGTAATCTTTGATTCAAG
Organism: Glycine tomentella; assembly: GCA_007407185.1. Taxonomy (NCBI): domain Eukaryota; kingdom Viridiplantae; phylum Streptophyta; class Magnoliopsida; order Fabales; family Fabaceae; genus Glycine; species Glycine tomentella. Next base: position 100,692 of record PYAF01000209.1, on the reverse strand, counting down.
ACCATTATATATAGATTAGAAAGTTCAAATATCAAATATGCATTTTAAGTATGATTTATTGAGGTAAAATATTAGTTATTCGATTTTCATCCAACAGTTCCGATTGGTTGACTGCATGAATGTGTGAAATCCAGTTGTTATCAAATTGTCTAATATTTATTGTTTGAAATTGAAGAACGAATTCTTTGTGGCTGGCCTTTTGATCACAGTGCTGTTAATAAAATAGATGTGAATACAATGTGACATCTTATTTTACATAATGGAGGAAAATTCAAGTTCTGTAATCAGTGAGAATGGAAGGTACTACATTAAATAGGTTTTACCTCCTGTTCATTGACAGTATATGTGATAATCTGTTCTCAGGGTGTGGGAATCTCTATCAGATGCCACTTCTTGTCGTTTACTTGTTGTTTATGAGAGTAGTTGTGTACTCCAAATTGGTTTTGCGGAAGAATCTTCTCCTGGGGATGGTGACACTGTAAGTGTGGATGCCAATAAATTGATGCAAGGATCAGTATACCAGGGGGTTATGAAATCTGGTGCTCGTAAGTTTTGAACCATATATGTCAGCCATGTTTCATCTACACAACTGATGCTACTTCAATACAGTACTTTTCATGAAGATGTGCTGTGGTATTAATTGAAATGTCTTGAATGTTTTTCACATGTTCAGAGAGTTACTTGGCTAATCTATCTCTTTATCCTGGGAAATCTGAGCTGCCATTTCTACCTTCAAATACACAGGTATTGTGTTTCCATGTTAAACTTGTCCATTTAGCTAATGAGACACGTCTATGATATTCATTCTTACTGTGTGTTCTAACTAATTGTCTTGGCCTGTATTTCAAGACCAGTCTTAAGCACAAGCTTTTGTTCAGGAAGAGTGAAACATGGATTGTGGTGTGGGTGTATAATGGGGCCTAGTGAGTCTATGAATCTAGCTGCATATCTAATTATCCTGGGAATTGGTTACTTGAATGACTTAGCTCTTAACAGTTTTGGCAACTGGTGTACTTGAGTTTTTGGAATGAGATTTCTGAAAGGAAGCTGCGTAATTTTAATGTCAATATGGTATTTATGATTTCAACATATAATACAATTGGAAAAATTAGTATTTTAGTCCTTTAATTTTATTCTTTTCTTCAGTTTGATCCTTTAACTTTTATTTGTCTTACCTCAGTCATCTAGTTTTAATGTGTCCAACAAATTGATCCTTTCCATTAGTTTCATTTAACTCTGTTAATGACAGTGTTGTCTTCATATCTTAATGCTATTTCATTTTAGTCCTCTAACTTTTAGAAGTTCAACAAGTGAGTTATTTCATTGGTTTTGTTTTTCCTTTTCTATTTAGAAGAATTTCAATCTTCTGCAGCAATGAGTTGAAAATAATGGCGTTCCAAACTTTAGAGTGAACCAAAGGCATTGCTCTACTTTATTTCTGTACCCTCCCAGTTTTTAGCCGAGCCATATGTGGGTTGTGTTCTTCTTAAAAGGTTTTGTAAGCCTCACTTGCCTCTTTGACTCGAGGCTAAAGTACCATCCCAGTTTTAGGCCAAGACATATACATCTTAGAGCTGTGATCTTAAACCGTCCGATCACCAGATGATAGATCTATTTTTTAATGTCTCTTGGGACCTCAAACCAGTGAGCAAGTACTTTAGCCGTTATCTAAAGATTTGGCATTTAATAAGATAAGATCAACAATAACAGAATATCCCCCTAATTCGAATAACTCCCAACCTAACCTGAGTTTAAAATGTCCCTCAGATAGGAAAAGAGGAAAAATACACTTTTCAATGGACTGCTCATAGGTGACCTTTAGGGCCTTAGGCCGTCTTCTGATGGTTTTCTATACTGGAACAATTTCCTAAAAATTAAAAAGAGCATTCATTGACATATTTTGGCTTTATTTCTGAATATGTTATTTGTTTCTTATTATTATGTCCACATAATGTGCAGTAGAATACAAAGTGCTAAGGATTCTTATGTTCACGTGAATTTGTGGCCAAAAACTTATCATGTGAATTTGATATTTTGTTGATTTATCAATTGCTATTTTATCATTTTGGTCCAACCTACTGGTTCCAAAAATGGAAGCCAGAATGTGAGGAGGCCAGCGAATTTGTCATACTACATTACCACCCATTACCAGGGGGACTGAACGTATGGATTTGTTAGAGGAAAAGTTTGAAGGATTGGAGGCCAGAATTGAGGCTGGAAATGGGGATAGAAATAGAATGGAAGAAAAGATGACAAGAGTGGAAATGAGGAAGATATTGATAGAACACATGAAGAAAGAATTTGGAATTTCCAATCATGGCGAGCAAAGATTTAACAAGAAATGAGTCTGGTTCAGATCATCAATACAGTATGGATGAATACTGTATGGCAATTAAGAAGGTGGAACTGGCTTCCTTTTAATGGAGAAAACTGTAAACCCTGTAGGTTACTAGGATGATTACAAAAGTAGAGACATTTTTTAAAGTGCCGAATATTTTGCAGAATGTGAAGATCAAATCTGCTAAAAGTATAGGGATCAAACATCCATTGGTTCCCTGAAGATGATCTCACTTGGTAGACAATTTGCAATCCTTATCTGGAATTATCAGAATTGAAGCAATTGGAAACATTACAGGAATGTATTGAAGTCTTAGAATTTCTATCTTCACAAGTTTAAAGGTTGTCGGAGGAGCAGTATTTAGGCTATTTCTAACTTACATGAAAGTAATATAGAGGAAAAACAAAGGATTATGCTTTATAGGTATTGAGAAAAAGTCCATCCTTTGCACAAATGTGCAGAGAAACAATTAAGATTGGTGATTTTGTCTGATTATGAAGCACTACATGATTAAGCTGAAATAGTTGCTGTTGAAATGGATGGAGATAATAAGAAAGAAGATTTTCCCTACTATCAGCCTTGGGGAAAAGGCTGATTTTTCAGCAACTGGTGTTAATGGGAACTGATAATAACTGTCATGAGCGGTCATGCATTATTTGGATACGTGTGTGATAAACACTCATGTTGGCAGCTATGGGTAGAAGTTAGGAGCAATAATGTATTAGAATTAGAATATAGAAAATAACTCATCTTGCATTAACTGTTCTTTATTAGAATTAGAAACAACCTTGATAAGTTATTCATAGAAAATAAATGGTGCCAGTTATGTATAAGGAGACATTTGATAGTAAGATGTGTAATTAGGGAGAGGGTATTGTTATATGCAGTTTGTGGTCAAAGAATACTCTTCTGTGGAACAGCAAGTGTGTTGCTATATTTTGTCATTTTTATGTTCAGCATTATATTTGATTGGGTTATCAATTGGTGTTCTGTTGGTATATTTTTTGGCAACCCAAATTCTTTGACTGACATGCATGTGAAAGATCATATATTAATGTTCAAATATGTAAGGTGAAATTTATGAGAAAGAAGTTGGGAAAAAGACAATGTAAAAACTGTTAGGGTAATCATGATGCAATTTATCCCCTTTCCTCAAACCTGGATAAAATACTCTATTTCTTGTGATTTATGACTGTTTTTCCTGTTTAAATAGTCTTCTGCCCGTCCCTATTTTTTCATAGCGGAGGGGGGAAATTCTCTTGGGGCAGCACCACTGACCTCCTCTGTTGTCAATGACTTTTTGATAATTTCATAAATATCTACTATTTAATAACAAAACATATGATTATTTTTTTGCTAGGCAGTAATTTTACAACCACTTGGAGATAAAGGGATTGCAATTATTGGTGGTGACACGACACGAGGTTTCACTGCTCCTGATCAGGTACATTTCAACCTGCCTTTTTTCCCCATAATGTTATATCTGAATTTGTCAAAATCTTTGGATCCTACGGCATGGAAAATTAGGTTAGTATTCGTTGTTTTCTGAAGCATCACTTCAAACCTATTTCATGGACCCAAAGAAAAAAAAAGATGTCGAATTCAGTTCAGACATGACACTAGACAGTAGTACAAGTACATTTGTAGGTCCTGCAAATTGTTTCCCATTTTTTAACTCAGTGAGATGCACATGTGGGTTGGTGGCATAAATCTTCAAATGATTACAGGTATGGATTACTTATATTGGAGCGAAGATGGATTCTACTCTTGCAAAATATGTGAAACATCACCCTCTGACTTCACAAGATTAAAAGTTTCGAAGATTTGCGAGGTAGCCTCTCATGCTTGTTTCTACTCCATTTTAATGGAAATAAATCCTCGAACTTTCAGCCGAGTTCTTTAGGATAAGAGGCTAATATTCGACCACATGAACTAGTATATGTTATCCATATTTTAAGGCAATGCTCAAATTGATTATTAGATTAATTCAAAGTTAGTAACTTACTGTATACATCAGCGCATTTTGTTAACTACTTCTAGCGGTTGACTTTTATTTTCTCGTTCTGAAATTTTTCATCTGTACCCCACTGCCCCTCGAGAGAAAAAAATATTCCGATTCATAATGTTACTTAGGATCAGGACAAACATACAAGGCCAGAGGTCACGCAATCTCCTAAGCCCTTTCTGCACAGACATCTAATTAATAATGTTGTGGCCTTCCCACAATTTACGACAACTGGCTTCTCATATTCTGTTAGCTGTTTTTCTATTCATAGCTTGCAGTCGTAGAGAATAAAAAATTTGATGTTGCTGAAACTTCTGTTGATACAAGTTTGACTGGTTAAGACTTGCGGCTAGTAAAATAGAGGGCACAAATTATTGCAATGAAACTTGTTCTACATTAATAGGGCCCCCAAATTATAGGAAACCAAATGCCACATTTTAGAGACAAGTGAAATTTATAAAGAGGGCACCAAGGGAGCAACACCAAATCCAATGCACTGAGTCCTACTGGAGGTTCAAACCTGTGATAAAATTCCTGTCTAAATTGCAGCACACAATTAATTTTATATATCTAGACTTTGTTAGCATGAATATTTTAGTCCTACTGGATGTTATATACTTCATTATATGCTTAACCGGAAAAAATGATAGAGAATTCATTCACATTGCTGCTGCAAATTTACATCTGTATGAGTCTGTTTCATATCTATAAAATCATTTAAAAAAATGAGAAAAGCAAAATTTCTGTAACAGAAAGCCCCCCCTCCCCTCAATAAAACAATGAAAAGAATGAATGCTTAACAACTGTGATCATCGTGCTTTACATGGGTACCAGCTACCAATATGTTAGCACCCTCATTAGTATCCATTATAGAGAAGACTTCTCCCAGGGCATCAACCCTGTTGCAGGATCAGCAAAATAAGACACAAGGAAGTTCTTCAGGCCAGTATCCCAAACCTCACAAAACTGTTGCCGCCAGTTAGGTGGTTCAATGGCTTCTGTTCCTAATCCCGGTGCTCTATCCTTTGACCCTTTGTTCTGGTCCTCCTGCCAGTCTACCACATAGGTAGCAACCCTTCTGAAGAACTTGGCTTTGAAGGTTTCCCATACCTGGTACTTGTAGTGGTTTACTATAGCAGTACCTTCAGGCATGTTGCTGTACCTAAACCCCTCCTTAAGCTGAAAATGGTGCACCACATTCAGAAGACTGATGTCAAGCAAATCAGGCCGCACAATGGATTTGTGCCGCTCGGGGCTTTGAAGCCGGCAAGTGTAACCTAGAGTAACCCCTTGTTTCGGGGGCGACTTCAACCCAGAAGGGCCAAAGCTATGACAAGCTGTTCTTATCTCCCCAATAAATTTCGAAGATGAGAAATTGGCCACCACAGATCTCAGATAATTCTCACCAGGAACACCCTCCCCCAACGGTTGCCGAAACTCACTGGGGAAGTAGAAGAACTCGTCAACATCAAAGAACCCCACCCATTTACACTCCTCTCTAGCCCTCAAAGCACAATGCGAAAACCCTGCTTCCTGAGTCTTAATCCAAGGCCAGGATTTTCTACTAACATTAAACCCTTGAAGATCAAGATCCTGAACAACCTTCTCAATATCATCATCACTGTTGTTATCATAGATAAACCACCGCTCCACTCCAAGCCAAGCATGGTACATAACCCACTCCCTGAGTGCAGAAGCTTGGTTCCACACCATAGTACACGCACACAACTCATACTTCCTTCTATTCCTCTTCTGAACTCTGCCACCACCACCAGGGCTACTAACCCTAGCCACAGAAGGCACAAGAACACGAACCGGGTGCCTCACATTGCCACCCAAATAACTCACAGTAACCCGAATTCCTCGAGCCTTATCAGGATTATTCCTCATGCTCTGTGGCAACATACACCTCACAACTTCTTGAGCTACAGAAACAGCTCTCGTGGTAAGTAAAAAGGCATTGTCTTTGTGGAAACTTTTCAGCCCGAAATGGCACCGGATCCGGGTCGGATCCGAGATCTTGTGTGGCCGGAGATTCAGCCCTTTCACGAACACAACCACGGTGTCTCCGTCGAGGGTAGCCTCGTACGCCACTCTGTCCCAAGATTGAGCCGTTTGGTTCATCAAAACGCCCAAATTCCGATGACCAACCTCGCCGCGCCGCCGCAAGTCGACGGCTTGGGAGGCGTCGCCGGCCGAATAGTTCGTTTGGGTAAGTGGGCACCTAATAATGGATCGAGATTCGTCATAACGGTCCGTGGACAGGACCGGTCGAACCTGAACTTGGAAAATCGGTTCAGGTGAACCGGAAGAGGAAGCGTTGGGGTGGAGCGTGTAGTAGACGCACTCTAGTTCGTGGGGCTTTTGTTGTTGGGGGTTGGTGATAATGAGGAGATGGTGGTCGGGGAAGAGGATACGGTGTTGGAGAGTGTAGGAGGGTGTGGTGGGTTGAAAAGGGTCAAGAACGGAGTTGCTTGTAGAGGAATAGAGAAGAGATAAAGTTGAGGCTGTGAGAGAAGGTCTAAAAGTGGAAGGGGTGAAGAAGAAGAAATGATGGTGGGAAGACCAAAAAAGAAGTAAGATTAAGAAGGAGAAGCAGAGGAAAAGTGATCTTGATGATGAGATATGAAGGTGTCTTGCTGCCACCACACGCTTCCTCTTCCGGCGTTGCAGCTCTGGGTCCATCTTCTTCCTTTCTCCGTTTTTGCCTCTCTTTGAATCGGCGGGTGAAAGAAAGAAAGAAAGAAGTATAAGAAGAAGATGATGATGAGTTGGTGACTGAATTAGAGGTCGGTGTTGAAGGTGAAGAAAGAATAACGCGTTGAGGAATGTTGGATTTAGAAATTGGAAGCAGCAAGGAGAAAAGAAAAGAAAAGAAAGAACTAATAAGATGCGCTCTCTCTCTCTCCAATGGAATAATATTAGTAATTGAGAGAGTTAAAAGGTCCAAAACTACTGGACTGGGGAGATTCTGGTGTACTGTGGTGAGAATAAAATTGGATTGCATTATGCATGATGATTGTTGACTACTTTGTAGTAATTTACTATTATCGATTACGTTCACTATAGCGCGTGATTCCAATTCCGTACTTTCTACTTAGTAATTATTTTTAGGTAATTTTTAATCGCTCAACTTTTTATATTATAATGTTTAATCTCTCAACTTTTTTTTTTGATAAATTTTAGTCCTCTATTATTTTTTATCGGCATCTCTAGTTTCTCATAATTTTTGTTGTTCATCTATAGTTTCTTATTTATTTTATTGTTTAAAATTATTCTGAAGATAAAATAAAAAAAGAATTAAAAAAAATAGAGGGACTAAAAATTAATAAAAGGTTAAAAGTTGTAAAAATAAATTTAAAAGACTAAAAATCATAATTAAAAAATCTAAAAAATTGAGAGACTAAAAACTTAATTAGTCCTTAT
>PYAF01000209.1:74642-92823 GCA_007407185.1 Glycine tomentella | reverse complement strand
AATAAATAAAAATATACAAGATCAATTTAATTGATATAATTGGAAGAAAAAAAATTATTTTTTTAAAATTCGACAATCCATATTATTATATTATCACATGTGCAATCAATCAAAAATTTCTTATAATTAAGTAATCACGTTTACATAAATATATGTATAAAAAAATTGTGGAATCAATCATGAGAGATTTCAAGAAACTAGAGAAAAATAACTCTCAAGGAAAAATCTATATTATTTATTTTTATTTTTTAATAAGGAAAAAATATATTTATATAAAAGCAGAAAGATAAGTCATTAATAGCTATCAACATATCAGAGAACTAAAAGTAAGAAGATAAAAAACATAATTATTTTCTGGCTAGTTAACAAAACAAAACATCGTATACAGCAAATTAAGTTACACTGGCTGGGATCACTACTTGCCTTCTTCTATCCGTCCCTATTAGTATTTGACACATTTTTAATATGTTATTTATTATTAAAGAGAAAAAGGAAACAACACACCGGACAAATTGTGTTTTTGGAACATAATTTACACTTTCTGTTTAATAAAATTTAATTCAATAATTTTCTCCTTTTAATTTATATGATAAAGCAATATATCTTTAGTATTAATACATTTATCATTTGATTTTCGTAATAATTTATACGAATAAACATGGTGAGAAAGAAATCGAATATACTTTCACTTATTTAGGAAAGTAAAAAGTTATACTAAAATTTTCTTTTATTTATATGACACCACAATATTGTATATCTTTAGTATTAATACGGATTTTATTTCAGTTTTTTTTATACAAATTATACGAATAAAAATTGGTGAAAAAAGAAATTGAATCTACTTTCACTTATTTCGGAAAGTTGAAAGTTTTAATGAATTTTTACTTAACTAATATGATATCGATGTTCCCAATCCAGGATTTAAAATATTTGGTTTAATTTATCAAAAAATAATATTTGATTTAATTATTATTTTGTTCATCTAATTTAAAATTTTTAAATTTAATTTAGTCTTCTTATTATTACAAGATTCAATTAGATCTATAATTTTTTAAATGGGTTAAATTTGGTTTAATTATAAACCAAATTGGATTCCATTTTTTCAAAAAAAAAAATTGGGCAAATAAAAGAAAAAAAATAGGATTAAATTGAACTAATTTTAAAAAATAAAAGACCTAATTCAATCCTTTAAAGATAAAAAAATCAAATTAAAATATTTTTAAAAATGAAAAGACTTAATTTAGCATTATATATAGGGTCTGTTTGAATACAAGGCTAGAAGTACTTTTGAGAGCTTCTCTACCGGAAAAAAACACTATATTTTCAGTAGAAAAACTCTCAAAAGTATTTCTGGCTTGTATATGCTAGTAAAATAATTATATGTAATGTATCCCAAAAAAATTAATTATATGTAGTTCCTACTAAAAATCACTCTTTTTTCCAGTTTTCAATCAATAGTAAAACATTATATATAAAAAAAAATAGGATTTGTCTTATTTTTTAAACTTTCGGAAATTAAATTTTGTTTTTTCAAAATGAATTTGTTAGAGTTATATACTACCAGAAATAAAAATGATTATCAGAAATAAAAATAATGATTTATCCTGTATAAAAATAAACAATAATTAGAGGACACACACTTTACTCAAATGCTTGACCAAGTATATCGGTGATTCAATAAGATGTAGCCCCTAAGGCGAAATTTTCTGAGATGGGTCAAGCCATTTGTATAAAGTACAGGTTTTTAAACTCAAAAAAGTTTTAACCAAATAATCCCACACTACGCTCCTCTATAGGTTCGCGACACTGAAAACTGCCTAAAGCAGATATTCTTTTGAATATTCTCTCCATTATAAATATCAAAAAATATTTTCTTCAATATATATTTTTAGTATTGGATTATCCAATTACAAATAATTATTTCCTTAAAAATACGTGTGAGATAACTCTAATTCAATATAATTTGAATTTGGATTTAATTTTTTTTATTTTTTGTTAGAATATTTTTAGTATATAAACTTCTTAAGATATAGATATTAATTTCATTAAAATACATCGTAAACAACTACTTTATTAAAAAAAAACTAGATATAGTTTAAATAAATGTATCAAAATAAAAAATATTATACATATAAATCTAAATCAATTATCAATATCGTTTTTCATTGCTAATAAAATTTCTATTAACATTTTAGTGGTCTTGAACCATATTGTAAACTTGTAGAAGCTAAATCATAAAAAAGAATGTGCTAAAAAGATTATTAAAAAATTGCTTATAATAAATAAGTAACTCACATATTAAGATTTAAAAAGTGCCAACAAGAGAACCTTTTTACTGACAAGACCAAGTTCTAAGACTCGTTAATTTCAGAAAACAAATCCCATTTAAAAAATTTGAATATATGCACACATGGTGGACTTTGATTTGTGGATTTTTAAAGACAATTCATACAATGCGTTGGCGAATGTGTAAACCATGAGAAATTGAAATTCGTGTTTGAAAATGGCAACTGCCAACTGGCTTGTACTTTTCTCTTCCCCACTAGGTAATGTTTTTTAATTTAATTAGACTATACTAACTTGTATAAATAACGTTATACTATAATTTAATTACATTTTATTATGCATAAAAGTTTTTTAATTTTATAATAATTATTTTAAAAATCATACTTAAGATAATTTTTTTATTTGTTGATAATATAAAAATCTTTTTTATAATATTATAAAGTTAAATTAATATATAGATTCTCAAATTATTTGACAAATTTTAATTAGGTCCTTAAAGTTATATTTATTTTTTAATTAGGTCCTTCTGGCTAATTACAATTATTAAATTTAGGTTTGCATTGTTATATCTATATGTTTGCACTCAGTATTTTCACTTTTCCAAGTTAATATTCTCACATTTTTAAGCCAGTTGTATTCTCACTTATGTAGGTTTTAAATCCAATATTCTTAATCAGACTCTTCAACTAGTACTCTTTCACAAATCTCTCTATGTTTCACCTCTATAGCAAGTTTGTTATAAACTCAAACAATTGACTCATGCATTTTATTTTTCGTAATGATAGTTAGATGAAAAAACCCAATTAAAAAACGAATACAAATATAAGTTTAAGGATTCAATTAAAAAATATTATTTTAGGAATTTAATTAAAAATGATCAAATATTTCAGAGACCTACAAAATAATTTAACGTATTATAAATAAAATTTTAATTACAAATTAATACTATAATAAGCCTTTTTTAATTTTTATAATAATTATTTTAAAATATACACTTTTTAAGGTATTAAAAATCATACTTATTTTTATAATAATTATTTTAAAAATTATACTTAACATGACTTGTTATCAGTTGATAATATAAAAAAATTGTCGAAAGAGCATGAAAATTAAACCCAATCATTATTACTCCCCAAAATTAATTTTAAAGAAGTTTAACGTTGAAAATAATAATGGTTGACACAAGTGATAATGGTTTGTGTCATTTAATTAACTGATCTAAGAATTGATTTCTTGATATGAAATAAATTATATTAAAAAGAAGAATATTCATCTTATACGCGTTCATGATTTTAACGAAGATTAATTACTACTTCTAACATAGAGTACTATATACCAATATCATGTTGTAAAAAAAGTTATCTGAATATTTTTCCTCAACAATATATTAGCTCTCATATAAAATCATTGAAGGGGGTGGTAATGCAAAGCTCGTAGATAAATTTTCTGGATATTATTTGATTATTATAATAATTATTTTTCTTACAATTTATTAAAAACAAATCTATAGTGGATAATCATTCAATTCCAAACGTTAGTCATGGAAACAAACTAATTATTAGTTCTGTTTTAGGTAATGGCTCCTCACCTAATAAAAACAACGTTTGGCTTTAAAGTTTCGCTTTACAGGAGGATGCTAAATTTCTTTTAATGAATTTTGTTAAAATATTTTAAATTCCACATCTAATTAGTAGATTGAGGCGGCTATAACGTGCATGCCTAACTTCTTTAACCATTGTTTCTTTTTTAATTTCTAGAAGGACAAGAGTTACAATATTTAACCATATAATTCAAATATTAGCTTCTCTTTGATTCTTGATAAAATGTAACTCAAGATAAACATCTCTTCTAATATAAATTAAACGAACTATATAGACCAAATCAAACAAAACATTCGGGTCTTCCCTTGCTTACCAAAAAAATTAAATACACTACATGATTTTTATGCTTCAAAATATGGCCAAGTTGTTCCATCAAATACCGAAAAATAGATGGCTTATGTCCTTTCCAGCCAATTATTATATACGACACGTTAAGATTGCATGTCTTTTTCTCTGTTCCACCATGAAGAGTACAATTTGGTGTTGATAATACGATTTTCAAAGAATGCAACAAAATTGAATGGACAACACGATAGGGACAAAGTTTCTTTAGCTAATTTGCTTCTTTCTTTTTAGTTGCTTTGCTAGGTATGCTATCCACATGTGAGAATCACTGATTGTTTTCCTTTTCTACTGAAAGATAAGGGACAGAGTTATGGCAGATTCTCATAAATGGATAAAGCCTCTGGCAAATTCTTTACCTTGTTTTGAAGTAATGCCAATTTTTTGCCCCCAAGAATATGTAAAAACATGATCAGTCAATCTCAATTTTGACAATTAAAATCTCAGCAAACCAAATAGTAGTTAGTCGTTAGTTATAAATTTGGTATTTTCTCACTTGTATATTAGCTACGTACTTAGCTGCTAGCTTAATGTACATACCTTTTTTAGTTTAGTAAATTCAATTTCTATCTTTCTTCTCGACTTGTCTATTTTTCTTTATTTTCAGTCATGTTTTTTAACATGAATTGATTATGTCAAACATGATTTTTTTTTGTTTCATGAGTTTTTTTTTTATATTTTTTTTGAGCTTTACTCAACACATGTTCATTATCTTGACAATAACTAATAATATAACCAAAAAATGCATTTAAGTACCCCAGATTAATTGCTCTTTAATGTTCCTATGATGTGAAACTAAACACATATTCAACTTCGAAACAGCATTTTACTATTTTTAAATTCATTTTTGTTTTACTTTCTCGTTTTCTCTCTTTACTTGCATTTCTTATCCTATTTGGGTGGTGAAATTCATACCTTTCCACTTGTAAAATTTCTTGGAATTAAAAGTCTATATCAAGAAGCTCTAATCCTGCTTTTGGTTTGGTCTGTTGAGTTTTCAAGCTTGAGTGTGGAGCTCAGTTCAGATAATGATTTTTCATATTTTGAATTTGATTTTGGCATTTGAATGTTTGATGCATAAACCTTTCAGTATGTTAATGTGCTACTATTATTATGACATGAAGAATAATGAATTTTAATACTTTTGTTCAAATTGGTCCAATGCCCGTTCCCCTTTTGTTAAGACAAGATATATTAATTGAAATAATTGAATGTATGTATGTCTGCTTATCTTGTAGAAACATGCAATGTCCAAATATGTGAGTTGGACTGCAATAGATTCTGTTATTAATTAACATTAACAGTATCATTATGACCAAGAAAATGGATGGTTTTGTAGATGATTACGTATTCGGTTTTCTACTTTTGAACACGGAAAATAAAAGAAAATGGTGAAATGTCATGCATGTGGCGATTTCTGCTTTGTTAATACGAAGGACACATGTTGTGACCATGTGCTCTGTTTATTATATTTATATTTATACACACATGCTATTATGTAGTGCCTCCCTCGGTACATACCTTTTCGTCACCAAGAAACTATAGTGATGTAATTTGCAATTTAAAAAATGCGTAGAGGTTAATAGAATTAGAGAATCCAGTTTTTCATGTAACTTCCATCTGAATAATTTAAATAAATTATTCCATACCCTATTCATATAGATTCCAATTAATATAGTGTATATTTATAAAATATAAATATTTATTTATTATTTATTTAGTTTTGATAAAATTTGAAATATACAATTAAAATAATATAAAATTATAATTTAACGGTTGAATTCTTTGGGCATATCTTATGAAAATTAAATTCTTTGGACATAAACTATCAAGGTTTAATGTTAAAAATTCATATGATATTTTAAAAAATTATATAATTTTTTAAATAATTACATGATATTAAACTTTCACTGTCAATATTTGATTATGCGGTATAATTTAATTCTTTCATCTTCCTCTCATATGATATATTCTTTATATATATAAACTTTGAAGAGTTATGTTTTAACAAGTATTTGAAGATTTTTCCATACAAATGAATTTGTAATGAGAGAGATATAAAATATGAACTAGTCATCAATTGATAGTAGAGTATAGTAAAAGGAATTGGTCTTCAACAAGGCAGTAAGTCAAAATTTGAATTCTTATAAAAAGAAATGTTTATATTTAATATTTGATTATATCTCAAATAAAAATATCTCAAAAAAATGCCTAACTAGAGAGAGAAAAAAAAAAAAAGAGTTTGTCTGCTTGAGAAATAATGGATAGGAAAATAAAAGATGGATGGGGAAGATTTAAGTACCAAAATCCCAATTGATGATGATAAATACCTTATCATCATCATAAAGAGGATGAAGGAACTAGCGAATGAAAAGTGGAGCTACTAGCTAGGTGTTTTAGTCGTGGCAAATTTTGAGAGTGATCCACTTTAATTGAACTTACTTTGTGAAAAGACATTTTCTTTTGTTTTCTTAAGTTAGATTAAGCTTTTGCTTTTTTACTTTGTTGGTTTCAGCAACCAATTTGTTTAGTGTGGTTAGCTGCATGGCTTCGATGTAACAAAAAAGAAATGACATAATTTCTATATAGATTATTATAAATTTATCACTGTCTCAAAAAAATTATATATGCGTCATTCATGACCGGAAAAAAAAAAAAAAAAACTCAATAATGCATTAACTATAGAAGTCTGATGAACGGGGATGAAACTAGACACCGAACGAAATGACCCCAGATTTTCTATCTAATATATATGCATTCGGATAAAAGATATTATCAATTGATTCAATTAGTAAGAAATAAATTTATATTTTAAAAAATATGAAAATCTTATTGATAAATAATTTATAAGTATATTTATAAATATTTTTAGAATATCTATTCTAATCCTAATGAATTTTTAAAATTTAATTTACCTGATTTTTCACAATTAAAAAAAAAACAAAGTTTTCGATGGAAAATGAAATATATCAATTCCAAAGAGTCATTATCAAGACAACAGAGACAGAAGACAATGATAACATTAATAATATGTAAAGTTAGAAACGAAATTCATAAACGTATTTGGCGTATTATATGGCATAGCAACTACTATTGAAAGTTCAACCTTTTTGACCGCACGAAGCTGCCAGGGTATCCACAAACCTTATTGCCGGAAGATAATGATGGGTCCGCTCTTTATTTTTGTACTATAAAACAAGTTTAATGAAATATGTTTTCTATGACTATTAATAAATATACAAACTATTTTAAAAATAAAATGCCCAAGTATTGTTAGTTATAACACAAATTTAATTTAAAGATCATAACTATTAAATATTTTAAAATTGATATCATACAAATATTAACATGATTGATAGATGAAACCCATTAACAGTGTCATATTAAAACGAATAAAAAAATCATATGATTAAGAATTTTACATTTAAATACTAAACTAATAAGATTATGTTCAAATTCATTTCAGTTAATTTTTAATTTTATTCATTAATTAAAAAATTTATTTGACTGCAGTAAATAATTTTTTAGTAGTTTCTTAATAATTTTTAATTTTTAATTTCTAATTTTTAATATTTTCTTTTATTTTTATTTTTGATATATTTATTTATTTTATTATTTTAAAATAAATTATGATATTATTATTTTTGTGTTATGTATTTTACACTTTTTAAGTATTTCAATAATTAATTTTATCAAACACTTCTAATTTACTAAACTAATTTTTCAATTTTTAACTAATTTTTTTATCGTCCAAACAATTTTTCAACTAATTTTATGGAAGATAGCCTAAATAATTTGAAAAAAAATAAACGAACCATAATACTAATTTACTAATTATAAAGTGCCTTTTTAAGAAAGTCTTTTTTTCTCTCTCAAATAGTAAAAAACTACTATTAAATGATATTTTTTTTATCAAAACTTTAAAGTCAAAATTGAAATGAAAGAGTTAATAAAACAATTTTTTATATATAATATTTATATAGATGGTGGGATGAGTAGTGTTGTGTGGCTCACTTTTGGTATCTAAAATGTTATTTAAACTATAATTGAATATAGGACTAATTGATGTATATTTTTTTGTGCTGAAAAACTATGCTGTACTTGTTATAAGCACACAAGGTATAAAAAAATAAGTGAGGGTTTGATAATATTTTCTTAAATATTTCCTAGTATTTTCTTCCCGATTTTGGCTTTTATGATGAAACAAACTGTTTTTAGCCTTTTGTCATAATTTTTATTTATCCACCGTTAAGTTCACACGCTGTGTATATTTAAATTAGTGAAAAAAATAGCTATTTAATTTTAATACGAAATCCTTCTTAAAGAAAATGAAGAATTCTTATTCGACCAACCAGCAAGTGTAGTCGACATGGTATGCGCGAAAGTCAAACAATAATATTCAATTAAATCTCTTTACACAAGATTCGTACTGTTTTTGTAATAATATTCTTTTTTTCGTACTATCTATCTTTTCTCTTGATAAAATACTCAAATAGCTAACTATTTGATAAGAATAATTCCTTCGTATAATCTTATAAAATACTCACTCGACCAAAATATAAAGTTGTTTACACTTTAAATAAAATTTCCAGTTTATTTAGTTGAGCGCCACGTTAATAAAAATCATGTCTAACTCTTACATTAAAGCCGAAACTACTTCGTATTTTGTCAGATTTGGACCTAGCTAGCTTCAAACACCCACTTCAATTCAATACCTTGAAATGAAGGAATGAATCATCCATTTTTTTTCCTTTACCTTTCTCATATTTAGAATTACAAATTACTAGACAAAGTCACAAACTCAAATATCTCTTACTATAAATCAAAATCAATAACAACGAACACAAAGACAATAACTCTTCTTCCTCGAGCCTTTCTCAAGTTTTCAAACACTACAACCAATGAACAACGTGGAAGCCTCTAATTAACTTCTATCACGGTGTGACTTTTTTTTATTGGCATGATATGACCATTTAATAGCTCCTCTAGGTCCAATTTGTAACCATGTACCTAAAAGAATCAATGAACTACTTGAGGACAATTAGATTTACATGGTTCTTCTCCTAACTGGGGAAGGTGCTGAAAATCATAGTGGAATTGGGCAAACATCTTTCTCAGTATAAATCAATATAATTGCAATTTGCAAAGTGGAAGGTGACAATTGAGTCCGCTTTCAAATCAAATACGTCAATGTGTTGATTATCAAAGAAGATAAATAATGCAGAACTCGATAAAATGAAAATGATAGAGAATAAGATATAGGATGATAAGAAATACTTCCTTGCTTCAAGATTACGAGTTAGGATAACATATGAACTTTGTTTTTGGTGAGCTTTTTCCAAAGTCCTACGTGTAACGCTATCTGCTTTTGATTAACTTCATTCTTTTCATTTTTTATTTTAACTCTATTGGGTGTGAATCCTTTTGCTTTACTCTGAATGAAACGATAGTGTTGTCCGCACTTAATGTTTATGAAGAATGTTCATAGATCCAAAGGAATTAAAAAACTATATGTGAAATATAAAACTTATTCAGAGCGGAATTTAAAATCGAATGCTCCTTATAAAGATGAATTGTTACTAAGCTATACGATAATGCGTGCATAGATGGTAGTACCGTTTATTTATTATGCTCGTTGAAGCCTCCTCGTTAATGGTACATTCCGAAAATTTTCGTAGTTCTAAATTTTCAACGGCTTGTTTTTTTAGGTATTTTCAACGGCTTAATTAAAACCTATTAAACTGTAGAATATAATTCAGAAATTGGATAAATTATGTCAACTAATAGACCAATATTTCTTTTCACAATAAATTTGAAACAACTTATATTAATTTTCTTTTTTTTAAAAAAAAAAAGACAGTGTTCTATTACAAAAAAGAAAAAAAATTATAAAAACTTGCATCTGCTACTCTCCAAGATACAAGTGAGAACTCAATAAGTAACTTACGTGAAGATAGATTAGGTTTCACTTGTTCATAAGCGACGAAATATGGCGAGTGCTTTTTCTTTTCTTCTTTTGTCCATGATGAGTGATTTATTCTTTTTATTTTGTGGGATGCAAATGAAATGGACAATTGTTAGTTATACCTCCCATTTTGCATTAGTTGGTATGGGCTCTTTAGAGAAATATTGGAGTTTTTGGTGAGTGACTGGATTGGATCTAGAATAAAATTTTGGTTTAATTACAAATTTTATCATCAAAGTTTTATTTTTACAAATTTTACCACTAAAGTTTTCAATTTTTTTGTGCATTTGACCACTATTGATGAAAATGAATGATTTTGACTTTTGACATTGGTTGTAATTATAACCAATGTAGAAAAGTGATTTTTTATATCAGTTACAACCATAAGCGATATAGATTATAATTATAATTGATGTACAAAAATCTAGAAAAGTGATTTTTTACATTATTTTGTAACAACGTGTGGTAAAATGTATAAAAATAAAAAAAATTAGATGGTAAAATTTGTGAAGTGTTAAATGTTGGAAGATAAAATTCGTGAAAAAAACTTGAGTGGTAAAATCTATAAAATTATGAAAGTTGAGTATTAAAATTCATGAAAATAAAACTTGAGTGCTAAAATTTGTAAAATAATAAAAGTTTGGTGGCAAAATTTGTAATTATATCTAAAATTTAGCACAATTACTTAATGCACCTACTTTTTGTTTGGTAAACCTCCTAAGAAATAATTGACATTTTTGTCCTTCCTTTCTAAACCAAACCATAACACCCTTCCCTTGTTTCTCTTACATTGTGAACTCCCAAGCCTTCCACCCCATCACATCATCCATCATTATTGAAGCAACACTCTTTGTCACAGGTCTAACAATTGCATCATCATTATAGAGGCCATGTTCGTTGGTGAAGGTGGTGAAGGCACCATTGCATCTTGTCGCAATTCTCTCCAGTGTTCGCTAGTCAATGTGAACTCCCAACCATCATCGTTGAAGGCAACAAAAAGGACACACTCAAAGGTAAGTCAATGTGGATGTGTGCACTTTTTTAATGTATTACAAATTGAGTAATTTATAATACATTTGTATTTTGAATTACTCAATCCATAATTATATGGGAGTGGTGTGATGTGATGTGGGTTTGGTGTAGCTTGGAGGTTCCTGGGTCATAGAGATGTGCATGACAATGGTGTGTGGTTAGGTGGCAGTGCCGTGTGGAGGTGGTGTTGGGCATGGTGGTAATGGAGGTTTGGGGGAGAAGCAGCTAGGTTTGCCTGGGAGAGGAAGGGTAAAAAGGAAATATTAGGAATTATGGAGGTCCACCAAGCAAAAATGTGGTGCATTAAGTAATTACCAAAATTTAGTCCAATTATTTTGAGCGGGCTCAGAGTGAAGAAACATTGATTGATTGGTTATGACTTATGGGTAATCCTGTAATGCCGAGAACAAAGATCAACAATCTTAACCCAAAAAAAAAGAACAAAATCGTGAATAAAAATTAGATAATGTTAAGAAAGAATACTACAATTAAATATATTTTTTTACATACCACAAGTATCTTGAGTCAACTAGGATAATTATGAAAAAATAAGACTCTCCAACATATTTAATGCAACTACTTATACAAAACTCAAAATCACTAATTAATTAAGTTGAAATAATGTGTTAAATGTCATAATGGACCTAATTAGAAAGAGAAATATATATTTATTTTTAACTTTCATGTATTTTTTATTCATATAATTGTTATCTTAATTTTTTTTAGTGTGTCAAAATAATGAAGGTGAGTGATGAATTGATTAGAGAATTGAAAATATGATTTAAACACAATTTTTATTAAGTTTTCCACATGTATCTTTTTTTTTGAAATTATTAATCCCAAAACCATCTGTTATCCTCTCCTGACAATAAATTAATCATTTCAAGCAGAGCCTCTTGAAAAACAACTAAATTATCCTCCCGTTTGCACTCAATTTCGCCAAAAGTCAATACATTGCTATCCTTCTTTCAATACATAAAACAACTTGAAGTCCCAAATTTTTATTACAGTTAACTCGTTACCACAGTAATGTTAAATTTGGACGTTTTCCTGCACTAGTCGAATAATTTGCATAGAATTTGAATAACAAACCACTTGTTTGAACCCAACAACACCCTACCATATTTTGACACCATGATACGAGGCTTTAATTTCAACATGTAAGATGTTGGAAATCCCAACACTTCCAATTTTTTTATTTTTTTGGCTGAAGGGTCCAAAATATATATGCAAGGATATTTAATATATATATATTTATAAAAAAAAAAGTGGAGTAAATCTTTCTGATTCCGACAATAGGATTGAATTTTAATTTTTTTCATCTGCAGTTCTAAATTCTCACTCTTGAGCCTGCTCCGACAAAAATCTAGATAGAAAAAGTCAAACTCGCCCCCAACCATCTTCCGTGCCACGCCTAGACAACACCCATTCTATGGGTCAATTATGACAGAGGCTCGGAACTCTTCTGAAGTGCACAGCATTTTTTCCCCACTTTCTAATGAAGATGGCAAAGACACATAATTATGACACATCAAGAGAAGTCTAAGCCTGCATCATATTTCTTCGTTTAAGCCACACATCAGTAAAACTCCTTAACCTATATATTACATCCGAATCCACACGCTGATGACTCAGCCTCAATATGGACAATTTTGTAGAAAATAGCCTTCTTCTCTAAATAATAATTTTGCTAATAATTGCTTTAAAGTAAACAACTCTCCTGCACTGCAAGCTGGACCAACGAGCAAGAAGATTGACTTTTGTAAATTTATCTCTACAAATTAGTGATCCGTGACTCTGTGATGCTTGCTGCAACAAAATAGCCATTGAGAAATGCAGTGTCTTCACTACACGGATGACCTGATGAAGCGAAAGGAAAACAATATCATAAGTTATCTCTTATATAATACAAATAACAGAACTTCAAATGATTTGGTGGAGTGTAAGGGGATGAAAAAACGATGCAGATAATGATGAATGATTGTTCAAAGAATAAAGTGAATACTGACATTACAACCCAGTTTACCCAGATAGAGTCACAAACTAAGACTGGCTTAAACCACGATGGTGATTTTCTAATGTCATAAAAGGATCATTAATGAGCAATAGGTTTGTTAGTGTAATTGTATATGTAGTAACTCGGGTAGTAATAAAACCGCAACTCTTTAAATCCACAATTACCATTGAGAAATTACAGAGTATGATTTACCAGTTGCAATATGACACTTCAAATGACTTAACCAAAGTCAACAGGCCACAGATTGTACATAATTCACTTAAATAATTGAAATGAAAGGAGCAACAAAATAAAACAATTGCAGACAAGAATATTGTTTTCTAAGATTATAATTTAACTTGTACTAAAATCAGATATATAGTTACCTGATATTATGGTTCCTCAGTGATTCAGTAGCAGGTTGAATGCCATCATATCTCCTCATGGCATCTTGGACCATGTTTTTAGACACTTTATACGTATGATGCCTTTTCAAATCGCTTTGAACTTCTGCCAATGGATTCACAAAATATCCCCCCTTACCATGTTGCAATCGGCTGTTATTTGCAGTTAATATTTCTCTGCTTCCATCTTTATTGGTTGCATTATGCACAGCATTTGTTGATGGTATGCTTCCTAAAGAGAACGTTGCTGTGGAATAACGACCTTCGGTCTTCTTCCAGAATTTAGAACTCAAAAAGTCAGTACCAGGTAGCTTGCAACAAGTGTCTTCTGTGGCATCAACATTGGAAACCCTGCCACCTGGAACTGCCAAATCCTGTGATATTTCATCCAGGGCAATCTCTAGGCCATGTACACGTGACTCCAGAGAATTCATACCACTTTGGGAGCTTCCAATAATTCTCTATGTTCAAATGAACACAGAGACACGAGTCAAAAATATTTACTATTATTTTGAAAGGTAAAAAATACTAGAAGCTTTTGAGCAAGACGATGGGGTAGTACAATTTACTGAAGGACAGCTTAAATACAAGGGAGAGGTAATTTCTAATTTAAACATGTGGTAGACGTGCAGGGGGATTGAAATGGTGGGAGTGGACTACATTATAATTAACATGACCAAAGTTAAAGACAGGCAAAGTATAGGCTTTACCCATTCAAATAACAAGGCAATACCTTATTCATTATACATGTGTCATGAGGATGAAACTCAATAACAGTAAACTCCACAAAAGAAGTATTGCCAATAGGACTACTAGAATTTCGGCCAAACAAAGAAAGAGATTATTTGCTAAAAGGATGTGGTAATCTACTTCGTGTTTTCTGTTAAGTGTTAACGTATGCAGCTTGTTGATATTACAAATATACTAGTCCAGGAAGAAAAATATTATCCTGAACCAAAAAGAAAAACACACGAACATGTTTAAAAATGCCAGAAAAAGAAAGGATAAAAAATAGGAATATTCAATTTATCAAACATGACACTGTCAGAAAACTAGACAAATGAAGAATAATTCAAAAGCTAAATATAAAAAAAAAGTCATATAGACAGGAATAGCACTGGCCTAAATAATTTAAATTTAATAGGGTAAAAGGTATATCAAGGCACTATAGTATACCTGGAGGAGGTCTAACAGATTTGATTGCTGGTTTTCAATTTGAAGAAGTTGTTCACGGATCAAAGCAAAGTCTTCAACATCTTGTGGGCTCTCACAAACTTCATTTGCATTGTTGACAATAACATCTGCATCAAGATCATCATCATCAATACATGGAACCACACGAGATTTTGAACTACTGAATCTCCTCATTTTTTCATCAGACATCTCGCTAAAAAGAACACGCTTTATCTCTGCCCTCGAATTTACCCCATTTTGATATGGGGGATGCTTAGAAACTTCAACATCACACGTTTTAATATCATCTTCCCTAGACATATTTGAGTGGGAGGACCTCGAAAATGGAGTTTCACGTTTCTTGTTGGAGGATTTCTCATGACCCTGCTGATGCAGTGTCCCCATTTTCAAATTCTTCTCATTACTCTTTAGAGAACTCTCTCTCTTCAAGGATGACATGAATGAAACCACTGATGGAGGGGACCTGTTGGTAGGGACTGTTTTAGAAGACGACTTAGAGCCTACATTGGGTGAACTTTTAGAGACACACTGACCTTTACCATCATCTGTGCCTGTGAGAAAAAACCAACAACAAAAAATAATGATGAGATTCCTTTGCCAGCAATCATAAAAGATCATAAAAAATAATGATGAGATTTCTCTATATTCCTTAAAAAATTGTTTAAATATAGAGATCACAACTTCAAATTCTGAAATGGAACAATTTTTGGATAGTCTGGTGTTTTAACATGATGGGAAAAAAGATCACCAGTAAGTATACTGGTAGGGCCTAGGACCCCTTCGGCCATGGCCTAGTACCCCGGAGTAAAGAAAGAACCCGGGTATTCGAATAGACCGAATACCCAAATACCTCTAAGGTAGGAAGAAACCTTAGGTATTCGGCTTGACCATGGCCTAGTACCCCTCAATAAAGAAATAACTCGGGTGAACACTATGGATCTTATTTGACAAAGGTGAAACCTCGGGTATTAGGCTAGGTTGAATTTCTTCACCCTATCAGGCAAGAAGAAACTTTAGGTATTTGGTACAGCCACGGCCTAGTACCCTCTCCACCATCCCTTGGAGGTTAAAGAATTTAGATTATCTTATCTTAATACTATATTAATACTGTCAAATAATCTCAAATTCCATGCCCTTAATTAAGAGGTATATAAAGGGTTAAATTTTCGAGGTAACACACATTATTCTATCCATTCTTATTTACTACACTCATTATTCTCCTGGTGCCGAGACCTAACTTTAGCGTCAAAATACCTTTTGTACCCCATCCTTTGGAGGATAGTTTCACCGAGCACTAGGGAAGGAGACCTTGAAGAGAAGAACACAACAAAAAGGAAAAGTATCTGGCCATCTTTAGGCAGGAACAGTAAGTTTTATCCATGCTGAATTTTTTCACCACAAACTTCAAGACACCAAACTAACTCACAACTACAATAGTTATCGTATCATTCACACTCTTAAACTGAATTCAGCCAAACTGAAACTGAAGGAAACCCAGCAAGAAGATTCTCATCACTATTAGGAAAGTAACTTTTGTTGCGAAGTTAACACAATGCAAGAAAGAAACAAGTCTTACCAACAGAAGCACATTCAGATTTAACCGAAGCAGGAGCATCCTCAGTTACCTCCTTCCACGTCTCCAATGCACGGTTCATAGTCTCCCGAACCACTTTGATCTGTAACGAACAAAACAACATTACCACTCACTCCAATCATATAATATAACATTCAACCAATATTATTTTCATTATTTACTTCTTTTGAATTTCACTACCTTCACAAGTGCATTATATAATTATAATATAATCTGAGAAAGTTAAATTTAGGAATATACCTTATCAAACCTCCGATTCTGCAACGAATCCAAACACAGAACCTTATGCTGCGATGCCAGATCTCTCTCCACTGAAGCCACCTTCTCCAGCGCCTCCGCCGAGGCCTTCCTCACCGTCCAGTCCTCGCTGCCTAGGAACTCGACTAGGCACGGCACGAGCCAGTTCACTGCACCGCGGCTCGACGCGCCGCCAACGCCGACTACGCTTCCGATCAGCACCAGCAGCGCCGCCCGCGCCCTGCACGCGTCGCTCTTCACGAGCTTCCCGAGCCGCGGGAGCGCGTTACGCCGGAGCGCCTCTGGGTCGGGGTCCGGTGCCGCCTCGACCGCCGCTGCGAGGCACAGCGCGGCGCCGATCTGAGCGTTGGCCTCCTGCTCCTGTGCCAGCGCGTCCATGAGCGGCCGCAGGAACGCGGCGGAGAACGGCGGTCGGGTGATCCGGGATGACATCGACGCAACGGCGTCGACGCACGCGGATCGCACGGCGGAGTCGGAGTCGCGGAGCCGCCGGAGCACGGTAGCGAGCATTTTCGATATGAAAGGCCAAAGCGCATCGCCGTGGAAGCACGAGAGAACGTTTAAGAGATGAACGCATTGTTTTCGAACTGGTGCTTTGGAAGAGGAATCAGTGTTGTGAATGCAAGAGAGGAAGGACGAGAATGAGTCGCGGTTTAGGGTTCTGGCGATGGACTCGAGTTCCGCGGCGGCGCCGGCGAGAGTGTCGCGGTCGGAGAGTTTGTTGAGGCACGTGATGACTCGCTGTCGGAGGTTCTGAGTCGACTCGGTGCCGGAGAGTGATGGCGGGCCGCTTAGTGAGTGGCGGCGGGAAGACATTGTGGTTTTCTTTTTTGGCTATGCGGCGGCGAGTCAGTGACTTGGCATTCGAGAAGCGGAAGGAACGGCGGAGGAGTGAGTAACCGCTAAAACGGTACGTTGAGATTGATTTTGGCGGCAGAGTTTGGAAGAGTGTTTTTTGAGAGATGATTGCTTAAAGCGAGTTTCGTTATCGTTGGGATTTTATATATCAACGCAGTTCAATATGTGCGCTGCGCATGGATGCATAAGTTTTGGACTTGGATGAATAACTTTTTAGTTTTAGTTTTTTCCTGATGTCTTAAAATAAGAATTTAATTAACTACCAAAAAATAAGAATTTAATTTTAAATTTATTGATGATGGGAATAGTTTTTATACTCTCTTTCAATTACAAAATTAAAAATTTGTTAATTTTTATAATAATTATTTTTAAAATTATATTTAACATAATTTCAATTTAATTAATAATATAAAACATATATTGATAATAGATGAAAATTAAATTGTTAAAATTAATAAGAACATATTGGTAGAAACAATTATACCATCATTTAATTATATAGCATTACATATAATGAGTTTGTTAATTTTAAAATAACTAATTAAAAACATACTAACAATATTTCTTAATTATTTATCACTATAAAAAAACTTTTACTATTAACTCGAAATGGTTTTGTTGGATGCAAGTATGTAAATGGATGAATTATTT
>PYAF01000209.1:24412-65390 GCA_007407185.1 Glycine tomentella | reverse complement strand
TATATACTTAAACTACGCGTAAAACTATTAGTATGCTTCTTTCAACGTGGGAGTATATTTAAGAATATTAACATGTTTTATTAACATTATTAAATTAATTGTATTTTATTTATGGCTATACATGTAAAATGGTGGATATCCTATAAATTAAAAAAATCAAACAAACTTACATTTTTCGAATAAATTTTTTAAAAATAAAATAGAAACTAAATTAATATTAATTTAAGGCTAGAAAAAGTAAAGTGTTTAATGTGAGGTAATATGAAGATAAGTTTGCATAGGTCTAGATATATATGAGTAAATGGTTACTCCAGTTTACAAAAATTAATAAACATAATTAATATTTATGAATAAAAAAATACGAGTAAATGGTATTAGAAAAACTTAATTTAGGATTTACTAAAACCAAAAGCTATACACAAATACCATACCTTAACTTGAAAGCAATTGAAAACAATAGCAAAGTAGTTTAAGTGAAAAATTCTCAAAAGTAGAAAATTCTTCGTTTTGGGGTAAGATTTTATGTAGAATTATCAAGGAATAAAAAAAACACTGAATTTTTCCATAATTACGTAACTACCATGATTGCCTCAAATCAAATTCCATTCTATAGCTAAAAAACCAAGTTTCAGAATTTTGATCCATCTACATACTCATCTCAGTGTATTTATAATTAATTCTCTAGACATGCAAATGAAGTGGTCTATTAGAACCATGGGAAAATCTATCTATAAGGAGAAAAAAAATACAGTACGTACATCTATTCATCTACACAAAACAAGGTAGTCTAGAGTAATTATAGTCATCATTCAAATTTGCACTCAAACAGGAAAGGGTGCAGTAAAAAAATCATAATCACACAAATGTCTAAACAACGTGTGGTTAGTGACATTGGGAAGAAGACACATAAATATATAATTTCACCAAAGGAAATTAAAAGCCAACAATTTGTAGCCTTCACAATTCACTTCGTGGTACAGGACAGAAACTGGACATGACAATCAACAACATTCTTAAATTAATCTCAAGCAATTCCATATAACATGCTCGTACATGTTTAAAACTTAGGGGCTGGACAAACTATACTCAGACACTCAGTTATCATATCAACACAGGAGTTATATATACTAACTCCAAAATTCATGATAACCACACTTAAATTTCACATACACCCAACTTATACATTTTTGTCTTTGTCTAAATTTACACTTAACATGCTTCAATGAAAATATTGTTATAAGTTGTAGAAAAATGTAAATGGAGTGAAAAAAATTAGCTAAAATTTAAATGTTCAAATGGGCTAAGACAATACACGTACATAATGGTTGCATAGAAACTTTCAAAACAACTTTCATACAATGTTATGTGGAATTCAAGGCAGTCACAATTCATTCAGGTAACGATGGGTTGGTAGGAAAGAACAAGAACGATAATGTGAGGAATGAAAATGAATGAAAAAGAGATGAGTGTAAAGTTATTGAGTTGAGTTGAAAGAGAGAAAAATTGAGCTGAAAATTTTAAATAATAAGAAAAAAATAAAGCATTTATACAATTCCAAATTTACCCTGTGTTTGTAATTTTTTTAAATACATTTTTTAACTTGTCACCGTGCATGCGTTATAAAAAAGTTACAAAATCAATTATGTTAAAGGCATATCCAATTTTGTTAGTGAAATAGGTATATTCAAGTTGCTACTGTGCATATGTTATAAAAAACAAATATTTGAATATGTTTCCACCATATTCAATTTTGTTAACCAAAATCGAATATGAAATGTAGCATCATCCAATATAAAAAAAAAAAAATGTTCTATGGGTGTGCGTATCACATGAGCTAACAAGGTTAAATTTAAAAAATACTCGACTTCATACATTTTTACTGTATTTTTTCTTCGCCTTTCATTTCAATTTTGTAAAGAAAATTACACTCGTAGATCCCACTCTTTTTGTACACATTTTACGGTGACTTTTGACTCAAAGGAACGAATGAAAGTGTTCATTTCTTTCCTTTTCATCGCTGCTGTAATTTTTTCATCTTCTCTTTCCTACAAAAACGAACCCAGCTTTAAAATAAAATAGTCAGGACTATAGTAGAATAAATACCATTAGATTACAATGCAACATATTCACAAATTATCCCAACATACTCATTTTCAAATCACCAAATTTTGTGACACATATTATTCAATCACGTAATTTAATCCTCACTTAATCATCATAACTAGAACTTAATCGAAAGCAGTTACAACCTTTTAAACCTTAGGGGGCAGATTTTACAAATTATGGCAATAGTATATACAAAGTTCATTAATCGCAAATCACGCAATTAAACACAAAAATATATATATAAAAAATGCTCTTTGAGCAATTGAATCAATTAGTCAGTCAAGATTTGCCGAATAGTGAGAAAAAGCAACGCACACACACATATATGGACTAGAAATTCAACAATATTGTTATATATATATATATAAGAAAAGTCTTAAAAGATTATTTGTCATGTGTATTATATTTTACACAAGTTTTAAAAATTTAACATTATTTGTTTTTATAAAAAGAAATTAACATTATATTATATGTCATGAACATATATTAGTTTTATAAGTATTTATTTAATATTTATCAACAAATATTTTTTAAATTAAAATAATAAATAAATATATCAAAGACTTATATAAAAATACTAACCTATATAAAATCTGTAGTTTATAAACTTACTCGTGCACAACAATAATTATTACACTAGTTTAGGTTTAGGTTTTAGAGTTTGTTTTCTTGCGATATTATCGAAGCAGATATTTAGGAATTCAAATCTTATGCCATTTTTCCACGTTTGAAATAATGTCTACTAAATCTTCTCTAAAAAAATCATGTCTCCTAAATAGTTATAATTTGTACTATAAACGAGTACATGTCTCTGTTTTTTTAGTAAAATTTAAACAACTCTTTGATTAAGTGAATTCTAAAAAATTAGCTGCCACTTGAACTAACTCTTAATGATATTATAATTTATAAATATAGGCCGTTATTGTTATTTTCTTTTGTGTTGCTATTTTGTAAATTAGTTAAACATGTGCCGTTTTATTTATAGTTTAATCAATGATATAAAAGGATCGAAAAATTACTGTTATTCGATTCACTCCAAAAGATAAATATTCTTTAGAACGACAAAAATAATTATTTAAGTATCCACTAATCTTCCATTCTAGGAATTTTTTGTTTTATTTCGACAATATTTGTTTTTTTTTATACCTCCAATTACACTAGGCATAAAAAGAAATCTAATTGTTTTCGAATCTGTCCACATCTATGAGGAGGAGGTTCCAAGACGTTCAGCAATGGATAGGGTTAGCAAGAAAACTACAAGTGTGTTGCCTAATTTCAAATAGTCTTGAATGTATGCATATTATTAAAAATTAATTATTGGTCATTAAATTAATTACATAATAAATGAAGCATTTTTAGTGTCTGTTAAACGGTCAAGTTGTTTCACCATCATTAATAAAACAGCATAAATGAGCAATGTTTCCTTGATATGCCTTGTCCTTTGAAACAAAGCACCTCTTGCCTTCTTTAACAAGTGAACTAGTTATAAACCTAAGATCTGTTCAGTTCATGCCACAAACGAATCATAGCAATTAAAGTAAAATATTATTTAATGATAAACACTTTTCCAGTTCTCCTTATGTCATGTCATAACTAGGTGGGCCGTGGACATTTAGGGGGTTGAATTGGGTTTGAAACCCATTTTCAACATTGAAGCTAAGTTTACAAAACTTTATAATTATACCACTTCTTTAACATACAACAAGAAGAAAATACTATTCTCTCCCTCCCACAATAAATAAGTATCATTCTAAATTATTTTATACATATAAAAAACTAATAAATAAATATAAGAAAATAACAGTTTAATAAAATTAATCTTATTAAATAAATAAAATTATATTAGATTTAAAAATTAAAATAATATTTATCAAGAATATTGATAAAAAAGAATAATTAATATTATATTAAAAAATCGTATAATATTTATTTATGAGATAAAATTTCCCCCTTTTTAATTACGATAGTATCATCTTTTTTATTTTTATATTTGATTTGAGGATAGTATCATCTAAGTCACGGCTTCAATGTATTTGCCATCAATTCATACCTCGAGGCCCTATATTACAACTCCCTTAACGGCCAGCCACAATCCCTACACCACAAAGCGAAACTATTGAACTATAATATAGGACCAAGATTTTTCACCTCGATTGATTAGTAAATTCGAAATATCTGACCCACACAAAAAAATGAAACAAATCTATTGCCATAAAAAATACTATAAAAGAGCTTTACCCATTCTCTCACTATCTGTTAGACCTAATTTCATCATCATCATCCATCACTAAGAACAAGTCTTGCAATACATTCTATTCACCAACAACTACTACTCACAAACTCATACCAAACAAAAAAAAAAAAAAGAGATATAAAAAAAAATAAACCCTATTATCATCACGAAAATCCCCAAAACGCCAATTTGCCCTTCTTAAACATTGCTGCACCTCACGCTAGAATCTCTCTCGATTTGCCCTAATTTCATTTCAGAAAACGTG
This sequence comes from Glycine tomentella, assembly GCA_007407185.1. NCBI lineage: Eukaryota > Viridiplantae > Streptophyta > Magnoliopsida > Fabales > Fabaceae > Glycine > Glycine tomentella. Next base: position 60,786 of record PYAF01000209.1, on the reverse strand, counting down.
TTTAGGGGGAAGGATTAACCGCTTATAAACGGTGAACACTGGCGTGACCGGGAAACAAAGGTCAAATTTTACTACCGCCACGCCACCACCCTCATTTTTTTTTTCTTCTCGTTCTTATTATTATTATATCACAAATTCACAAGGTTTTAACTCTCTCCTTCTTTTCATTTCTTTCATTCTCTCTTTCTTTCTCTCTTGTTCTGTTTGCCCAGAAAATCAAAGAAAAAAGAAAAGAAAAACTAATAATCTCTTTACAATTCAAACCGAGAGAGAGAGAGAGAAAAAAAAAAAAAGAAACTTCTCTGTGGAAAAAACCTTGGTGTTCTCTTCAGCACTTCAACGTTGACGCTTTCTGAAGAATCACAACGGCTCGAGAAAGAAAGAAAATAACTTTGTTACACAAAACATTTTTATCTCTTAATATTTTTTTCTTTCTCTATCTTTCTTCAAAGTTCAGAGACTCTGCGATCACTCTGTAAATTTTCTTCTTCTTCTTCTTCCTTCGTTCTAATGCGTCCTCACGTTGCTTTACATTGAAGTAATAATGCGAATTTCGCTTGCGATTCTCTTTTCTGTTGTTTCAGGATTTGGCTCCTCCGAGGTGATCCTCTTCGCGGAGGCAGGGGTAAGGATTCGCGCTTCGCGTTGATTCCTCGCGGTTAGATCTGAACTGTGCTCGTTGCTCTTGCTCTTGCTCGAATGAGAAGCTTGAAGTTTGAGGATTTTGAATTCTTTCGAAGTTTGGAAGCATGATTTGTTGTTGAAGATAGAGAGTGCGTGGTTTCTCTGCTTTTTGTGGTTTGAGATGAAGAGGTCCAGAGATGAAGTTTTCACGAGTTGTTCTCAACTCAAACGGCCCGTGGTGTCTTCACGAGGAGAAGCGTAAGTTTTTGTTTTTGTTTTTGTTTTTTTTTTTGGTGCTTTGTTATCTTAAATTTAATTATACTGTGCTCGTGTTTTGATTTTGATGTATTTTCTGTTTGATCAAACTCTTGCATCTTCAATCGAGTGATTAGGCTATTTGGTTTCTCGGTGCGGTGAAGTTTTGTGTTTCCGTGTGCTTATGTGAAATCGAAGGAGTTTCTATAGTTGTTTTGCTCTGTAATTTGTTTTTATAGGTATAGGCTTTAGTGAAGCCTCTAAGTTTATGTTTTTGTTGGATTTTTTGACTGTGAAATGAGATCGGATGCTTCTTATCTGGATAATGTTTGAATCGTTCTCATCATGAGTTGATTTTTAGGTTATTATTTGTGCACTGAATATTTTATGAAATTTTTGGAATGAAGGTCTGGGCAACCGCAGATAATGAACGGAGGTGCTCAGAAACTGACAACTAATGATGCCCTAGCATATCTTAAGGCAGTAAAGGATATATTTCAAGATAAGAGGGACAAGTATGATGACTTTTTGGAGGTTATGAAAGATTTCAAGGCTCAAAGGTTTGATCATGTTTTTGTTCATTATTTAGGGTATTATATTGGGAAAGTGGATCTTGTTTTTGTTAGTGAAAATTGAGTTGTGTTCCCTTTTGGTGCATTGTAGAATTGATACTGCGGGTGTCATTGCAAGAGTGAAGGAACTGTTTAAAGGCCATAGAGATCTTATATTGGGATTTAACACCTTCTTGCCTAAGGGTTATGAAATCACACTTCCATCAGAGGGTGAACAACCTGCCCCAAAGAAACCTGTTGAATTTGAAGAGGCTATAAATTTTGTGAACAAGATAAAGGTAAGAGCATTGTTGAGTCTGATGAGTTCTAACAATACAGATTTCTTTCAACCAATGGATCCTTTTCATGCAGACTCGTTTTCAAGGTGATGATCATGTGTACAAATCATTTCTTGACATATTGAATATGTACAGAAAGGAAAACAAATCTATTACTGAGGTCTACCAGGAGGTATGTGTGTATGCCTATGCTATGTGTTATCATGCTATAATTGGCCATTATCCTTTTTCTTTCCTTTATTCCCTCTGGTAATAATATTTCTTTTGATGCTCATCTTAATCGTATATTGGACTTCTTCAGGTTGCTGCTATTTTCCAAGACCACCCTGATCTTCTTGATGAGTTTACTCATTTTCTTCCAGATGCTTCTGCAGCTGCCTCTACTCATTTTATTTCTGCTCGGAATTCTATGCTTCGTGATAGGAGCTCTGCAATGCCAACAATACGACAATTGCACATTGAAAAGGTTTATCTCTAATTCTTATGTCCCTCTTTGCTGTTGAGGCATACCTAAGGAGCTAAGGTGAGGTGCTAGAAGGGGGTCAGCACCTACTTATTGAAGTGCTGCCCCTTCATTGAGGTGCTTGCCTCTAGCACATTTATGGTTCCAGTCAGGCACACCTTTAACATATTACTGATAGCTAAGAATAAACCAAAAATGCCCGCCATCTAATTTGCTAACTAAGATGTTAAATTGGGTAGAAGTGTTATGATGTAAAAAATTAACAACTGTTGATGTTTGGGACTCTTGTCAGCTGCTAGGGTTTGTAAATTGAACATCTAAATCATTTTATTTTTTTACTGAAAATGTTATGCCTAGTATGTCTTTGATGATTTTGCCCTGAGAAATTAAAACCCTGTAGAGCCTCAAGGCCCCACCTTTTGTCTTTGTTGACCTCCGTGGCTTCGTCCCTATGAGTTTTATAGTTTCTCATGAAGCTAACATTCTACTCATCTGCATGTCAGCGAGAAAGGACCATGGTTTCACATGGTGATCATGACCCCAATGTTGATCGTCCTGACCCAGATCACGACAGAGGTTTGTTAAGGATAGAAAAGGAGAGGAGACGTGTGGAGAAGGAAAAGGAGTGTAGCGAAGATAGAGACAAGAGAGAACGTGAAAGGGATGATAGAGATTTTGAGCATGATGGGGCTCGAGATAGGGAGCGATTCTCTCACAAACGGAATCGTAAGGCTGAAGGCTCTGGAGCTGAACCATTTCTTGATGCAGATGAAAATTTTGGTGCGCGTCCTATGCCATCCACTTGTGATGATAAAAATTCTCTGAAAAGTGAGTATGCCATCATTACTTTTGATCTTGAATCTACAAACTTATTTTTGTATATTTTTTTTACCTTTCTTAACTAACCTATGATGTACAATGCACAAATTATGGAACATATGCTTTGATGTTTACTCGGGAAAGAAATAAATAAATGGAAAAAATACTAAAAGATATCAACTTCTAATTTTGTCATTTCAGGTATGTATAGTCAAGAGTTTGCTTTCTGCGAAATGGTCAAAGAAAAATTACGAAATCCTGATGACTACCAGGAATTTTTGAAGTGCTTACATATCTACAGCAGGGAAATAATTACCCGACATGAGTTGCAGTCATTGGTATGGTTTGCATATTAATTTTTATAAGACACTTCACTGATTTTAGTGTTAGATTCTGTCAAGATGGGTGACTTTAATTTGTCAATCTTTGTTGATTTGGCTGGCAATGAATATTGATTGACCTTAATTTCCTCATAAACTGTGATGGTGAACTATGGAAGGAAGACAAATTAGATTGTATTATTGTTGCATAAACTTGAGAATTTATTTAAGTGGTGTATTGTGAACTGTCAATTTTGAGACTGAAGTTGGGCCAGGCAAAATTTGGTTTGGGCCAGCATAGTCCTATGGGGGCTGTGAGTGTGCTAGCAGACAAATTTCAAGGAATAATTAAGTCCTGTGATGAGAATAGACATTCAATAAATTGAAGGAATAATTGATTTCCGTGCAATAAAATTCAGTACTACTACGACAATACATTGACGGAAGACCATTTGAATGGAATGTTGGAGTAGCTATTGAATGGAAGGACTTCAATGAGTTTATGTTATTTCTGAAGTGATCAATTGCTTTGTGTGTGGTTTCAGTTTTTGTCCATTTATTCTTGACAAAGCTGGTGGACTGTTCCTTCTAAATCCATCTTCTCACTTCTACACTTGTCTATCTTGAAATATAACATAATGAATTTGGAGCATTAAAGTAAATCTATTGTCAATGCTGAAGCTTACTTCAACTTCAATATGCTAAACTTTGTTTTAACTGAATTTGCTCATGAAAAACTATAAGTAATATAACAGTTGATTGATATCTTTCTAGAATGTCATTCCTCTCTCCTGAAAATTTGTATAAATAGAATATGATGTTAAAAGCTTGAAGATAACTGACTTTTTCTCTTGCTGATTCTAAGGACAAGCCGTAACTGCTTTTATTGTATTTCATACTGTAATATATTACCGTTGAAGTATACTCCTTTTACAAGTCATGCAATGCAATATGATAGACTATTGGTCACTTATTCTTCCAGGTGGGCGATTTACTGGGCAAATATCCAGATCTTATGGAGGGGTTTAATGAATTTTTGCTTCAATCTGAAAAGAATGGTAACATTCAAACTAATTATTACTTTCTATGAAGTTAAATTTTGTAATTTATTTCTAATCAGGTTCTATGATGCAGATGGTGGATTCCTTGCTGGTGTTATGAATAAAAGTAAGATGTTTTACAGTTATCTTCTGATAGATGCTCCCTTTTTTTATGTAAAGTGATCTCGGTTCACGTGAACATTTTCAGTTTTATCGTCTCATCCAAAAATTTTCTCGTGTTTGCCAGAGTCCTTGTGGAATGATGGACATGGACTGAAACAAATAAAGGTTGACGACAGGGATAGAGATCGGGATCGAGATAGAGACCGTTATAGGGATGATGGGATGAAAGAAAGGGACCGTGAATTCCGAGAAAGGGACAAATCTACTGTGATTGCCAACAAGGATGTTTTAGGTTCTAAGATGTCGCTATATCCCAGCAAGGAAAAGTATTTATCCAAACCTATAAATGAGCTGGACCTTTCTAACTGTGACCAGTGCACTCCTAGTTACCGCCTCTTACCGAAAAATGTATATTTGATTTTTTATGTGTCTTTGTATTTTTTTATTTTTCTAATGGAACCTCTGATATTCTCTTGCTGATTGTTTTCTGCGTGTGTATTATCTTGTGCTTATGCAGTACCCAATACCTGTAGCTAGCCAGAAAACAGAACTTGGTGCCGAAGTGTTGAATGATCACTGGGTGTCTGTCACTTCAGGAAGTGAGGATTATTCCTTCAAACATATGCGCAAAAATCAGTATGAAGAGATCTTGTTTAGATGTGAAGATGACAGGTCAGAGCTTGCTGGTGATGTTTAAGTACATTTTAAACTAATTGTTTTGTTGATTGATCTTTTATTGATGATCATTGTCGTAGTTGCCAAATTTTTCCAGTTTTTGTTTTTGCCATCATTGGGTTCAGTGACGGATGTAGAGGGGGGCAGGCAGGGGTCCTAGCCCCCTCTCTTGGTATTTCTTATGTATATATGTATTTTTAAGTTGGTAAATGTAAAATTAATTTTACATGATATAAAATAATGATGGTTAAGGTTAGATAGTGTAAAATGGTAAAAAATTAGTTTTGTTTGTTGTTAGTATAACAAGGATTAAAATGATAACTAGTGTAAAATTGTATAAAATTAGTTGTGTTTGTTGGTATTGTGATTATGGTTAAAATTATTATCATTTAAAATAAAAAATAGTTTCAATTTTATGTGTAAAAATAGTTAATATATTTTTTTAAAATATTACATATTATAAGTTAGAAATTTAAAAAATTACAAAAGAAAAATTTAGCCCCCACTTTAGTAGACTTCTGGATATGTCTCTGATTGGGTTGATTAAGACATGATTTCCGTAAGTTGTCTATCACTGGCACTTGCTGATATTATGTTAACTGGGCTGGCAGGTTTGAACTTGACATGTTGTTAGAGTCTGTAAATGTGACAACCAAACGGGTAGAAGAGCTGTTAGACAAGATCAATAGTAATATAATTAAAGGAGACTGCCCAATTCGTATTGAGGAGCATTTAACAGGTATAGTCTTTTCAATTGACCAGTGGAATTTCTGAAAGCAGATATGCAGTGCAACTTAATTTCTTGAAGTTTTCCATATTCTAATGTGACTTTCTTTGTGTTACTTTAGCTATAAATCTTAGGTGTATTGAACGGTTATATGGTGACCATGGGCTTGATGTGATGGAGGTGTTAAGGAAGAATGCACCTCTAGCTTTGCCAGTGATATTAACACGCTTGAAGCAGAAACAGGAAGAGTGGGCAAGGTGCCGTGCTGAATTTAGTAAAGTTTGGGCAGAAATATATGCTAAGAACTATCACAAATCTCTCGATCACCGTAGCTTCTACTTTAAGCAACAGGATACAAAAAGCTTGAGCACCAAAGGTAATAAATAACTTTTCATTCAATAACATTAAATTCTCGGAGTTTTTAATGTTTGGATCAGAGTATTCTTTTAAGGCTGCAAAAATTTAATCATGTAAGCTATCATCATCATTTTATTGATATACCTAAACCAGAGTTGTCAATCGCACGCTATAGTGCTGTCGTGTTGTGGCTATGGCCACTCTGTTAAAGCCCATCATGTCACTGTTTGCTGTCGAGCCTGGAATGGTGCAAATCATGGCCATTTTTGTTGCTATTTGTTGCATTAGCAGACACAACTTTGATTAATGGTTGAAAACCCTGTTTACCCCCACAATACTGCGTCGTTTAAGGTTTATTTTGGGGGACACACTTACCATATTTAGGTTTTGAAATTGAAACCCTATTCTAAAACAATTGTGTGCCTTGTGTCTTTGAAACATGACCCACTATTATCCGGCGTCATCTCCGGCTATTTCTGACACCAAAGGTAATAGATAACTTTTCATTTCATTAACATTGAATTCTTGAAGCTTTTATTGTTTGAATCAGAGTGTATTCTTTTAAGGCTGTAAATTTTTTAATCATGTGAGATATCATCATCATTATATTGATATACTTAAACAAGAGTTGTCAATTGCACGCTGTAGCTCTGTCACGTTGCGGCTATGGGCCACTCTAAGCCCATCATGTTACTGCTTGCTGTTGTGCCTGGAGTAGCACAAATCATGACCATAGTAACGGTTATTTGTGGCATTAGCAAGACAAGTTTGATTAATGGTTGAAAACCTGTTTACCCCGACAATACTTCGTTGTTTAAAGTTTGTTTGGGGGGACAATTTTGTGGGCTTCTCTTATTTGGGGTTTGTAATTGAAACCCTATTCTAAACAATTGTGTGCTCTTGTGTCTTTGAAACATGACCCACTATTCTCTGGCGCTGTCTCCAGCCATTTCTGACTTTTCTGGCACCTTCCTAGTGTTTCTCAGTGCATTTGGCTTGATATTTTTACTTAATTTTATATTGACCACAACACCATTGTTTCTCTAAAGTCTAGACACCATGCATAACAAATCAGTGGGATGCGATTTGAATACAGTGCAATTTTTGGCATATGTTGGTGATCATGATACAATAATTCTTTCCATTTTCCTTACACTGACACCTTTCTTTTGTGAAACTTTTTACAGCCTTGCTGGCAGAAATCAAAGAAATCAGTGAAAAGAAACGCAAGGAAGATGATGTTCTTCTTGCTATTGCTGCTGGAAATAGACGGCCAATTCTTCCAAACTTGGAGTTTAAGTATTCTGATCCAGATATTCATGAAGATTTATATCAGCTCATAAAATATTCCTGTGGAGAAATTTGCACAACCGAACACATGGATAAAGTTATAAAGGTTTGGACAACATTTTTAGAACCCATGCTTTGTGTTCCTTGTCGGCCCCAGGGTGCAGAGGATACAGAAGATGTTGTCAAGGCTAAGAATAATCATGTCCAAAATGGCACTGCAACTGTTGCTGAAAGTGACTGTAGCCCTGTTGTGGGTGCTACCATAATGAATCCAAAGCATATAAATGTTTCCAGAAATGTGGATGATTGTATGCCATTAGATCAATCAACTTCTAATAAAGCATGGCAGTCAAATAGTGATAGTGGGGTTAGAGAGGATAGGTATCTTGATGATTTTGCATTGCATAAAACTGAAACTTTGGGCAGCAATACGCAGCATGTTAAAATGAATAGTATTGCATTCACACCTGATGAACCATCAGGATTTAACAATAAGCAAGACCAGTCCAGCGAACGGTTAGTGAATTCTAATGTCTCACCAGCATCTGGAATGGAGCAAAGCAATGGAAGGACAAACATAGATAATTTGTCAGGTTAGTAACTTCAACAATGATGATACTTCTTGATGCTTACCCTACCATTCATTTAAAATACTGTCATTAATTTGTCCTATCATCTTAAACTGTCGCTTTCTGAGAATGTATGGAACTGATACATTTTTCTGTTCAAGGACTCACTGCCACTCCAATTAGACCTGGTAATGCTTCTGTTGAGGGAGGACTTGATATACCGTCATCAGAGGTATGGATTAACTCTGGGTGCAGCTTATTTCAGTCTCAATTTAAATTCTACTTGTTCTAGAATCTTGAGGATAAGTTTTGATTTTCTGTCGATAGACTAACATACCCCGGTGCCAGAAGCTCCTTGCTTCATGAAGGTATGGGGGGAGGGTCATTGTATGCATCCTTCCTCTTGCATGTGCAAAGAGGCTGTTTCCGGATTTGAACCCATGATCAACTGGTCACCAAGACACAACTTTACTGTTGCACTAGGGCTTGCTCTCCATGATTTGCTGTCTTTATGAAGGGTTTTTTTTGCACTGTCAGTAAACCAATTGATGCCATGCCACCTGAAAAAATTATTAAAATACTTTCTAATGCAAGTGAAACACAAATGACACTGCACTTTCTTGTTTTCTGATATCATATAATTACATTGAGTATGTCTGTCTTTAGTTCTAAAAAAAATGAAGCATGCGTGGTATAATAAAAAATATATCATGTCAATTAGAAAGGCTATATGGTAGCTTTTTATGGATCAAGTTCTGTTTTTGCTTGTAAGCATTCTATGATTGACATTTCTCACTGTTTTTAACATCAATGTGAATTGACTTAGAAATCTTGAACTATTATATTGCAAACCAGATTTTTATTAGGTGGTATTTTGTCTCCTTGATTCTGGTCCAGTTGATTGTGGAAAAAGTATGTTCATGATAATACATCTTGTTACATGTATATCTGTATATGGTTAATGAATGATCGTTCTACAATGAATTGATCCTCATATTGTAATGTAATTACTAAGATTAGAATGCTAAGCCATGAGTTGTTAGCTTTTCAAAACGGAGTACACTGTTTCCTTTTTACTTGTGTTTAAGGGACTATAAGTGATCACCATCCTTGTGATATTCATGGATATCATTATTCTTCAAATATTTTCAGCATTATAACATAATCAAAAGTGTTGACTAAATATTAATTTGCTTTGTCATTTTAAAAGTTAAAACTAGTAATTCTGTGGCATCATTCTGAATAATATGGTGAGTTTTTGTTTCTTTATCATCGCTTAGGGTGGTGATTCTACAAGACTGGGTACATCCATGAATGGGGCCACCACTGGAGGCACCAAAGTTCACCGGTACCAAGAGGAATCAGTTCGACCCTTCAAAAGTGAAAGAGAAGAGGGTGAGTTATCTCCTAATGGAGACTTTGAAGAAGATAACTTTGCAGTTTATGGAGGTAATGGTTTGGATGCAGTGCATAAAGGAAAGGATGCTGGTGTGAGTCGGCAATACCAAAATAGACACGGGGAAGAAGTTTGTGGTGAAACTAGAGGAGAAAATGATGCTGATGCTGATGATGAAGGTGAAGAAAGCCCTCACAGGTCATCAGAGGACAGTGAAAATGCATCTGAAAATGTTGATGTTTCTGTAAGCGAGTCTGCTGATGCTGAGGATTGTTCTCGAGAAGAGCACGAGGATGGGGAACATGATAACAAGGCTGAGAGTGAAGGTGAAGCTGAAGGAATAGCTGATGCCCATGATGTTGAAGGAGATGGAATGCCATTGCCATATTCTGAACGCTTTCTACTAACTGTGAAGCCTCTAGCAAAGCATGTTCCTCCAATGTTACATGAGAAGGACATGAATTCACAAGTTTTCTATGGAAATGATTCCTTTTATGTGCTGCTTAGACTTCATCAGGTACAGAAATATCTATTTACACCCCCCCCCCCAAAACCCCCTCCCCTCTGGTTTTCATAACCTGGTACTGACGATCTCTGCAATTTCAATTGTACAAATATGAGAGTTAAATTTTTATCTAGCATTATTACTCTTATTTATTCTATTGTTCACAAGAAAATAAAAATGATTTGTTGGAAATATAATGTCTAAACTATTCTTCTCGCTTGGTTTTTTGCTTCTGTTTTTTTTTTTTTTTTGGTTTAATTCTTGCCAGTGCTAAGAGACTGGATATGTTTTACCAAGAGATTCATCCCAAAAAGTTTGACTCTGAGCAGATGATTCTTTTAGGAGAGGGAGTTGTTTGTACTATTTGAAATTTGAGGCAGTGAGGAACCTTTTATGTAGGTTTTGAAAAGTTGGACGGGTGACAATCTCGGGTGTATGTGAATATATATATATATATATATATATATATATATATATGGTTGTAGACAAAATATATATTTTTGGGTTTCTTATATATTCATTTAGTAATATTTCCTTCTATTAATCTGACAGACATTGTATGAGAGGATACAATCAGCAAAGATTAACTCGTCATCTGCTGATAGGAAATGGAAGGCTTCAAGTGATACAAGCTCCACCGATCAATATGACAGGTGATATTCCTAGGAAATGTATTATATTACAAAAACAAATTTGAATATGTGTGAAGATTTATACAAGACTGAGGGATCTCCTTTATGCTACAGGTTCATGAATGCCCTTTACAGTTTGCTGGATGGTTCTTCTGATAATACAAAATTTGAGGATGATTGTCGAGCTATAATTGGAATTCAATCATATGTCTTATTCACATTAGACAAGTTGATATATAAACTTGTTAAACAGGTCAAATACATAAGTTCCTCTTTCTGTCTTTTGCATACCATAATATCTTTCCTACCATTAAAATATCTCTTATTTTATTTTAGCTTCAAGCTGTTGCCGCTGATGAGATGGATACTAAGCTTTTACAACTATATGCATACGAGAAATCGAGAAAACCCGGAAAATTTGTTGACATGGTTTATCATGAAAATGGCCGTGTTCTTCTCCATGATGAGAACATATATCGTATTGAATATGTAAGCTTTTATTTTACTTTCTTGTCTACTTAGGTCTGCTCCTGAATTAAGTTTTATTTAGTTACAAGTTCTGTAATTGTAACCTAGTTTGTTCCATTGCAGTCACCTGGACCAATGAAACTGTCTATTCAACTGATGGACTCTGGACATGATAAACCTGAAGTGACTGCTGTGTCAATGGACCCTAATTTTTCAACCTATCTACACAATGACTTCCTATCTGTCGTCCCTGACAAAAAAGAGAAGTCAGGAATTTTCTTGAAGAGGTATTTGATTAGGCAGTAGAATTATAAATTATTAGTGCTATTGCATACTAATGTTTATTTATTTTATTCATATTTTCAGGAATAAACGTAGATATGCTGGTAATGATGAATTTTCAAGCCAGGCTATGGAAGGACTACAAATTATTAATGGTCTGGAGTGTAAGATAGCTTGCAGTTCATCTAAGGTATTAATATAATAAGATTTTATACTTCTGCTTATTTTGTCATAATTTGTCATTCTTCCTGCAAGCCTAAATGGTTGATTTTGCTCATTTCACTGATTCCTGCATTTGAGTATAGTATGATGCCTGTTAAATTGTGTTTCTGACTTTCCAGTCTTACATTTTTCTTCTTGGTACCTATTGTTAGGTCTCATATGTTTTAGATACCGAAGACTTTTTGTTTCGGATAAGAAGGAAAAGAATAGCTTTGCGTCCGAAGAGTTCAGGCGCCCATGAACAGGCACAGTCTTCAAACATTCGTTCAAGCAGAGTACAACGATTCCGCAATTTGTTTTCCATTACATGAAAGTGTCCATTTTGAACTGCGCATGGTATGCAAAATTCTTGATATTGATAAATGTTATTAGGGCTTGACGTCATACTTTCAAACAGATGCAGAACACATATTCTCAGCGGAGATCAATTATAATTAATTTTCTCTTTACTGCTATACCAATATTAGATAAAAATGCTGCTAAAATTTGTCCTTTTTTTCTTCTTCTAGATAGTATGAGTTTATATTGAATAATATCTGATTAACAATTATTGTTTGGTTGTCCTTTTCAGTAACATTTGTCAAATGTAAACATTGGCAGAGGCCAGAGGCGCCGGATGAAAAATGGCATCCTATCCAAGAAGTTGTTGATCAAGGGATGTTTTTCTGAAATTATTTTTGCAAATTTTTCTTTGAGCAACCTAATAAATCTTACGGAATGGGTGGCTGGCGCGGCGTAGAGAGGAGATTGTTGGATACTGTAATTTGATGGCTAACGATGGTTCGCAATAATGTAAATAAATAGGGGTAATTTGTGATGTGTAACTTGAGGACTTTTATATTTCATTCATCCATATTTTTGTTATTTACTTTTTATTTTCCCCTTTTAACTTTAGCTGCTAGTCTGCTACAAATAGAGGTTTATTGATCATGGGAACATTCGGTGGCTGCAATTAGGCTGCCGTTACAAATACAAAGTGTGTAGACTGAGAGTCTGCCCACATCTTTTGTTCCTCTCTCTCACACACACATCCTTTGACTAAAATAATTTTTATTTTAAAAAAATGCTATATTTGGACATGTTAATGTTGATAGCTGATATGGCAAGAAGGAATACAGTATATTTGGTAAAGTTAATTAATAAGTTAACTAGTTAAGAGTTGAAAGTTGAAAAGTTGGAAGTTTATAAGTTAATTTAACACTTTGAATGAGCGCTGCTCGCTAAAGGAAAGAAATTATAGTAGTAATCATTTGTTGGGTGTGCGATGGTGCAAAGAAAGAATTATATTATTTTTCTTAAAACATTTGTATAATGTTTTTCCCCTCTTGCATCAACTATTTTATCTCTCAATTATATATTCTTATTTCTTTTTATGGGAGGGGGCTAAAATGGATTGTATGAGGAACTTACTGTATAGTGAATAATCTAACGGGTTCACGGTAGAATCGTCCATTGTACTTGTGGCACTGTTCACCGGTGGTTTGTAGAATTTTTCTTTATACTTTTTGGTGGCACTATTCAGTCTCAAACTTGTAGTCCATAGGTGGACCATTTGGAACATGGGTTCACTGTAGAATTGTTCGTTGTAAAGTGGGGGTTGTTATTGACCCCTATCAAGGCTTGATATTTTTTTTTCCCAAAAAATAATTTTTATAAAAAAATATGATTATGTTGTATATATGTATAATAAAATCGTATTTTTCTTATTTACAAAAGAGGTGTAAAAAAATAAAAATATAATTGTTATATATTTTACAATAAAATCATATTTTTGTTATTTTTTAAAGGGATAAAAAGATTGAAATATAATTTCTACAAATATAATGAAATTATGTTTCCGTCTGTCTTTTCGAAATTACCGTATCATATAATTAACGCGAGCTTACAAAAAATCACAATAAAACAGAACTCAACTATGCTTCAATTTGATCTAACAACTAGTACTTTTATTATAGTAGTTATTTTGTGAATTTTATCTTCTTTTTTACCTTTCAAATTTGATCTACTATTTTGCTTATACAGTTTTGATTTATCAATTAACTTGACATTCAATAATTTTATAGAAACACTAAAAAATGTTAGTGCAACATTCTATCACACTGCTATGTTTGTTTGAAAACCTGTCCCAATTGCTACAGCACCGCTAACGCAAAAGCAAGGCATGGGTCCTTCCCCAAATGTAATTTTGGCTAACGTTTACTTAAACATAGCCTATGTGCATGTTTGGTTGTTTGTTCAACTTGTTCCCTCACGAATTCTCAGATTTTGAGACGAATTCAAAAGTATATTGCAAACTGAATACAAACGGTTAAACAAACATACTCTATGTTAGCACATCTATTTTTATTGAGATTTTATTTTATGAAAATTTTAGGTGAATTTGGTTCCGATTCTTAAAGATTTATAAAGATTAAGACAAGTCTAAAAATTTAACGAATATTTATAAATTATTTATCAACAAGATCCTGATCAACAACAAGATTAAATTCAGATTTTTCTTAAATATAAGTTCATTTCTTACCAATAATATTTAATTTTGTTGACACATCTACATTAAGATACCACTATTAGATGTTAATAAATCTAAATTGCACCAACATCAATCTTGTAAAAAAGAAAAGCATAATAGACCAAATTTGAGAAATATCACCAGTAAAAGGACAAAAAAATCCATTTAAGTCAAATATTAATCAACTCGTTTGGCCTCATCCGATTTTGGATATTTAGAGATAATGCAGAAAGAAAATAAAATAGCACGGAAAGCGAAACCCATCCTCTCCCGCCACCATGGCCACCAACAACACTCAAGTCCTCATTCTCTCACTTCCACCACGTTACCCTTCTTCTTCTTTTACATTTCTTCCCTTAACAACAACCACCACTCTCCCATTCTCTCTCCTTCGCAAAACTCGATCCCTTCCATTTCCCCTCAAATTCCGCGCCTCCTTCTCCTTCAAGTCCCCCACCTCAACCCTCCGCGCCTTCTCCGACGCCGAGGAAGACGAAGAAGAAGTAGAAGACGACTTCGACGAAGAAGAAGATGATGAAGAAGAAGACGATGACGATGACGACGTTGCTGCCGACCAATACGACGACGTTTCGGGAGAGGCTTCCGACGAAGAGGCCGACGTGTTCGCTCGGCACGACGGGTTCAAGTGGCAGAGAGTTGAGAAGCTATGCAACGAAGTCAGGGAGTTCGGCGCCGATCTCATCGACGTCGACGAGCTCGCCTCCGTCTATGATTTTCGCATCGACAAGTTTCAGGTTCGTTCACCATTTGTTTTTTGTTTCTCTTCGTTTTCGAGAAATTTGAAACTCGTGTGGTTGAGTTTTTTCTTTTTTTGGTTGAGTTTCAGCGGCAGGCGATACTGGCGTTTCTGAGAGGCTTCTCGGTGGTGGTTTCCGCTCCAACCAGCAGCGGGAAGACGCTGATTGCGGAGGCCGCCGCGGTGGCCACGGTGGCTAGGGGACGCCGGATGTTCTATACGACGCCGCTCAAGGCGTTGTCCAATCAGAAGTTTCGCGAATTCCGGTGTGCAATTATTAGAATCTGTATTTCATTTGTTTTTTGCTTTTGCGTCTTTTGTTGTGTCTGTGAATGTGAGTGTGAGGGAGAGTTACTTTTACTGATATACTTTTATTTCTATTTGTAAGTTAAATCGTTCCATGTTTTTTGTTGTGGATTTTCAGCGAGACTTTTGGTGACAGTAATGTTGGCCTTCTCACAGGTGATTCTGCTGTGAACAAGGATGCTCAGGTTTTGATTATGACCACGGAGATATTGCGCAACATGTTGTATCAGAGGTACATTGCATTAAAATATGGGGAAAGTAGTGATTCGATACTTGAGTCTTTGCTATTGTGCCGTGGCAGTGTAGATTGTGGATTGTGGTTTTGCATTTGTGTAGGTCTTGTGTTTTCATTTTCATTAGTAGCTCTATATTGAGGCTTCTGTGCAATAATTAAGAAGTTGAGAAGGTCGGGTTGCACATGTTGTTAGAAATAATTGCTGGATATGGTGTGTTGTGTTGGGAGAAATTTAGTATCCAGTTCCGGTGATTGTTATCTTAGGTGGTGTTTGTTTTAAGTTATCTTATTACATTTCCAATTGACATCCCTAGAATACTAGAGTAAGGAATTTGTTAGATTTTAATAATCCTACAAATACTTTTCAAAATTCAAACATGCTCCTAAACTCCTAATTTTGTGTTTAATAATTTGATTATGACAATATTGCTGTCATTGTTATTTGTTCCCATCTGAAGTTGTATTATTATCAAATTTATTATTTAATCCTATCTCCTCTATTTTGTTGTTAATACCTTTTCTAAAATAATGACATCTTCTCTTCTGAATTTTTGTTTTGTCATTTGAATCAACGGTTGCAAATGTGAGTACCTATTGACTGCTGCTTTTCATGCAGTGTTGGTAATGTTTCTTCTGGAAGTGGACTAGTAAATGTTGATGTGATTGTTTTGGATGAAGTTCATTACCTTAGTGACATATCTCGCGGTACAGTCTGGGAGGAGATTGTAAGCATGATTTATTATTGTCTTTGCATGTTACTTAGCTTGCTCAACTTCTCCTATTTGTTCATGCATATTGGACAATTTCTGCAGGTTATTTATTGCCCTAAAGAAGTTCAACTTATTTGCCTGTCAGCAACTGTTGCAAATCCAGATGAGTTGGCTGGGTGGATTGGTCAGGTACTCAGATTGTGCAGGTGATGTCTATTAAAGTTGTAGAATGCACTGTGCTGGCTTTCTGCTCTTGTAAAATGAACCAACATTAAACTTCCTAGATTAATTTAGTTCCCATGCCCCTTCCTCATGGAATTTATAGTATTTCTTGTGAACAAGAAAAACATATATAACAGTAAGACAAGCAATAGATCAAAAGAGAAATCAGTTACACTGCATAAAAGACAAATGAACCCCTCCCTTAAAAGCCATATCACCTGAAACCTACAATGCAGCTAAAAATATCCATGCCCCACAATAAAGGCGAAGGGAATGTTAATTTGCTAATTTACTGAAGCATCTAGATTCTGGATTTCTATTATATTTAATAAACCACCAAGCTTCAAGTAGGGATTGAAAACTTGCTTAAATTTGTGAAGTATCAAGCACTTTAATATCAAGTGTCGTATAAAGATTATGTTGCAATGGAAAGATTTTTCTCCTGTTTTAAGGCATGAAAGATTTTCACATTTTAGTTGGAAACATCTAAATTTTTTGAATTGAAGATAATTCATTTGAAAATTTTCCCAACTTCATATTGTTTCTAAGGAATTTTATACAGTTGATCATCTTGATGGACTTATGGACACTGACAGTGGGATATGAAACATTTTTTCAATGCTGGAAATTGCTAATATTCTATCCATTTTTCAAGTACAGCAACCTGATTTCTCAATTAATGTGATGCTTGGTATTCAACTTTTTTATTTATCAGAACTTATTTCATGATGTGATGTTTAGGGAGAAAGAACTAGACAAATTAGTTAATCCATTTTATGTAAAACTAGAACAATATGCCTGTGCAAAAAAGAGAGAGAGAATAAAAGGGAGGGAGTAAGGGGGAGGGAAAAATCAGCGGGCTCTTACTGCACAGAATGCTGACATATGTAAGTGTAAAATGGTGGCTGGGCAGATTTTATACTACTATCAATTACCTTCCTCGATAAGGACTTCTCTGATTCTGGTTTCATTTTATGTAATTTAAGTGTACCACAATTACCTCCATCTTTCCCCCTTCTTTTCTTTTCTGTTATCTTATTTCCCTTTTCCCTTCACCTTCCCCTTCTACTCTTTTTTTTTCAACCTTCTCGTATCTATCATTGGGTTCATCTACCACCGACCCTAATTAGTTTGGGTTAAAGGTGCTATTAATGTTGATATTGAAGTGTACCACAAGTACTGGGTTCAGTATTATTGCATCTTCACTGACTGATGGAAATGTATCTTGTAAAAGAATTCAAATAGCAAATTGCATGTAGCTTTCTTTCATTTTATTTGGTCATCTACCTCGGCTAATTCTCTGTTACCTCTGCAAAATGTTTTTTTTTTTTTTTCAGATTCATGGTGAAACAGAATTGGTAACATCATCAAAACGCCCTGTTCCGTTGACTTGGCATTTCTCTCTGAAGAATTCCTTATTACCACTTCTTAACGAGAAAGGAACACACATGAACAGGTGCTATCTGGGATCCGTATTGCATTTAATCAGTTTAGTTGTTAGTTGTTACTTGTTAAACATGTTTTATATCAGTGAAAGCCTTATTTATTGTTGAAGAATTGTCCTATTTTTTTTCACATCACACCATCCATGATAATTGGAATTGCTAATGGCCTAATTGTCAAACTTGTTTGAAGGTGGTGTCTAGGAATATTTTGTGTCTTTAAAGTGTGGATGTGGTAGTGTTCGTATTGGACCTACTATTGGTTGGTACTAAGAAAACAATCTTTGCTGCAAAAAGAATCACATTGTTATTGATGCGGATTAAGTTTGATAGCAGTAGCAATATATCATCCTTACCAGGAGGAATTCCTTTTTTTTTTTTTGTAATATTTTATATTTAATTGTAGCCGCTTAATACTCCCCTAACATATGGGAACTAAGAAGGGCAGAGGATATCTGGTTAGTTGATTATACTAAATATTCAACACTGAAATTTAGATAATTGAATTGTGGGTGCTGATCATATGATATGTGAAAGTTTGCTGTTCAAAATGGGTGACTATTCTTTGTAACACAAACATTTCCTGGTTCACTATGATACTAATAGTCAATAGATGGGGCTGATGGTTACCATTGTTAGTACTTGCAGCAATGAATGGTGAGAGGATTGGATTCCATGGATTTGGCTGCTCTGAAGTGCAGTGTTGCATAGAGTGCTTCAATCATAATCGCTGACGAAGTTTTTTTTTTAATTTTTTATAAGAAACTGCTGACCAAGTAAATTGATTAGACTTTGGTCTATTAATAAGACAAGGGATGATATTCGTGAGATGAGATTATTTTCATAAATGGTTGCCAATGGGTCCAATTTAGGTTAGTAGTAGTGCTGTTAACTAGTGATTGATCAAGCAATGTTATGGGACTGTGGTAGTGACTGTTGTAGCATCAATATTGTTCTTATAGAATTGTGTCAGATAACAATGTTTCTGGTGGTGGCCACGGCTACAGGAATAGCTTTGGTGGCATAATTGATGCTGATGGTGATGGTGATATTGATTTAGTAATTTATAATAATTTTATTTTTCTATGGAATTGATGAATAGGTGTGGCATGGTGAATATACAAATATCAAGTCTTCTTTCCAAAAGAAAATGTGACGATATCATTATTGTGATATAATAGACATAGCAATAAACTACTATGGATTATTTATTATATTAAAGCACTAAATACTGAAGATTGCCATTATTTTATTACTGAATCAGATAAAAATGGAAACTTAGTTTCTTCTTTTATTTAGAGCAGGAAGCTGTCACTCAATTATTTACAACTTCAAGCTGCAGCAGCTAAACCTTACAAGGATGATTGGTCAAGAAAAAGGAATTCCCGGAAACGAGGAACTCACTCAGGCTATGATAGTGATGATAACATGTTTGAACAACGTTCTCTTTCAAAGAATAATATAAATGCAATTCGTCGTTCACAAGTAGGGCCTCTGAATCAATTTTCTTCATAATTCGTACTCTATGATAATCATACTTTCCTGTTCCCTATCTTTCACAGCATAAAATCTTGATGATTAAGTGGGGAGATTTTGGCTACTATTTATATATCTAATAATCACTATGAATATTGAATATGCAGTCTGGTTTGTGATACACATCTGGGCTAAAACCAAACTCATATTTAGTTGAAAAAAATATGACTCGTGGATCTTCTATTTATAATAGTGGGCATACATGCTTATATGGAATATAATCTTTTCAGGTTCCACAAGTAATTGATACATTATGGCAACTTCAGTCCAGGGATATGCTGCCAGCTATTTGGTTTATTTTTAGCAGGAAGGGTTGTGATGCAGCTGTGCAATATCTCGAAAATTGCAAACTTTTAGATGAGTGTGAAACAAGTGAGGTTGAACTAGCCTTCAAAAGGTTCCGCAAGCAGTATCCTGATGCTGTCAGAGAATCAGCTGTGAGAGGACTTTTGCAAGGGGTTGCTGCCCATCATGCTGGATGTCTACCTTTGTGGAAGGCATTCATAGAAGAGTTGTTTCAAAGAGGACTTGTCAAGGTTGTTTTTGCTACAGAGACCCTGGCTGCTGGAATCAATATGCCTGCTAGAACAGCTGTTATTTCATCCCTCAGCAAAAGAGGTGATAGTGGACGTATAACATTGAGCTCAAATGAACTGCTTCAGATGGCTGGGCGTGCTGGACGCAGAGGCATTGATGAAAGTGGTCATGTAGTTCTCATCCAAACTCCTAATGAAGGTGCTGAAGAGGGCTGCAAAGTACTGTTTGCTGGACTAGAGCCTCTAGTATCACAGTTTACTGCTTCATATGGAATGGTTTTGAATCTTCTTGCTGGTGTGAAAGCCATTCATAGGTCAAATGAATCAGATAACATGAAACCTTCCACAGGGAAAACCTTGGAAGAAGCTAAGAAATTAGTTGAGCAGAGCTTTGGAAATTATGTTAGTAGCAATGTAATGATGGCTGCTAAAGAGGAAATTAATAAAATTGAAAAAGAAATTGAGTTGCTGATGTCAGAAATTACTGATGAAGCCATAGATAGACAAAGCAGGAAGGCTTTATCACCACGACAATACAAGGAAATTG
The DNA here is from genome assembly GCA_007407185.1 of Glycine tomentella. Classification (NCBI taxonomy): domain Eukaryota; kingdom Viridiplantae; phylum Streptophyta; class Magnoliopsida; order Fabales; family Fabaceae; genus Glycine; species Glycine tomentella. The sequence goes on along the minus strand of PYAF01000209.1, from coordinate 40,369 downwards.
CAGAATTACTGGAAGATTTAAGGGCAGAAAAGCGTGTTCGGTCTGAATTGCGGAAACAGAAGGAAGCAAAGAGAATATCTGCCCTGAAACCTTTGTTGGAGGAGCCCAAAAGTGGAAATTTACCATTTTTGTGCTTGCAGTATAGAGATTCTGAAGGAGTTGAACATTCAATTCCTGCTGTGTTTTTGGGGAAGGTTGACTCCCTTAATGCTTCAAAACTCAAAAATATGATTTCTTCTGTTGATTCTTTTGCATTGAATTTAGCAGATGCTGAGCCAAGTGGTGCTGATTCTGAATCAAATGTAGATCTTGAACCATCATATCATGTGGCTCTTGGTTCAGATAACACATGGTATCTATTTACAGAAAAATGGATTAAAACGGTATATGGGACAGGTTTTCCTAATGTTCCATTGGCTGAAGGGGATGCTCGACCTCAAGAAATTATGAGTATTCTCCTTGATAAGGAGGATATGAAGTGGGATAAGCTTTCTCACTCTGAGCATGGTGGTTTATGGTTCATGGAAGGATCTCTGGATACATGGTCTTGGAGTTTGAATGTTCCTGTTTTGAGTAGCTTGTCAGAAAATGACGAGCTACTACTACAGTCTCAAGACTACAAAGATGCCATTGAACGTTACAGGGAACAAAGAAATAAAGTTTCACGGTTGAAGAAAAAGATAGCTCGTAGTGAAGGCTATAAAGAATATTTTAAAATCATAGATGCAGTCAAATTTACTGAGGAGAAAATCAAGCGCCTGAAGAATAGATCTAAACGTTTGATTAATAGGATAGAACAAATTGAACCCTCAGGTTGGAAGGAGTTTATGCAGGTTAGCAATGTCATTCACGAAATCAGAGCTTTAGATATTAATACACATATCATATTTCCCCTTGGTGAAACCGCTGCTGCAATTCGAGGAGAAAATGAGCTATGGCTTGCAATGGTTCTTCGCAGTAAAATTTTACTAGAACTAAAACCTGCACAACTTGCTGCAGTGTGTGCAAGTTTGGTGTCTGCGGGTATCAAAGTCCGACCTGGGAAAAATAACAGTTACATTTATGAGCCTTCTGCAACTGTAACCAAATTCACAACGTTATTGGATGAGCAAAGAAATGCCTTATTGGCAATGCAGGATAAACATGAGGTGACAATCTCTTGCTGTTTGGATAGCCAGTTTTGTGGTATGGTTGAGGCCTGGGCTTCTGGGTTGACATGGAGAGAATTAATGATGGATTGTGCAATGGATGACGGTGATTTAGCTCGTCTCCTTCGACGGACCATTGATCTATTAGTTCAGATTCCAAAATTGCCAGATATTGATCCATTGTTGAAGCACAATGCAAAGGCTGCTTCTGGTGTCATGGATCGGCCTCCAATAAGTGAACTTGTGGGGTAATCTCTTTGCCTCTGTTTGAGCGATCGTCTGTAGATTTTGTATGATTAATTTTCAACAATGTTTTTATGATATTATCATCATTATATTATTATTAACAAAAATTTAGGAGAAAGAAAATTACTCCAATTCAGTGTAAATTGAACCCAAGCTAGTCAATTGTCTAATTCTTATTTTCATAATAAAATCATTGCGTTAAAACATATTTGTCCATTTACAATTTTCATTAAATTAAATTTTGTATCCGTCAGATATATATATTTGTGTTTGTATTATATTGATTCTTTAAAATTTGAATTAAATATTAAGTTGTGATTTACTTGTATGCCATGTGTATTCTTCTGTTCTTGTACTGTAAATTATTTAATAAAGTAAATCACATTCATCGACCATCGCAAAAGAATTCATAATAAGTATTTTAATTTTATTTTAAATATATAAAATAAAAATAATAGTAAATTGATTGTAGATAAAATAATTAAATAAAACTTATGAAAGAACAAAAATTCGTATTTAGTCTATCAATATATAAAAAATGCAACAACTGCGTGAATATATCTACAAAAATTGCATAAATATGAGAAAAAAAAAAAAACACAAACTGATGTTGTTTATACTTAGATGTGGGTTAGCTTTTAACGAACATAATTGTACAGATAAAGTCACTCGTGATTATTATGGTAGAGTCACTTAACACTTAATAGGTGGACATGTTCCTCAAATTCGTTACAATAATGGTACATATTAATTCTTCAAGTGTCAATTTGGAAATGTTTGTTCACCCTACTTGTCAGGAGGAGCATAGACGTCTTTATTAACAACATATCATAAATAAGTTATCTATAAGCTGTTAATTATCTATAAGTAACATATATCAATAAGATAAAGATTATCTTTTATCTAAATATAATTAATTATCTATAAGTAACATATATTAATAAGGTACACATTATCTTCTATCTAAATATATAACTGTATTTATTATTTGTTATTATCTTATCAACATATCACTAATAAACAGAGGTCCAAAGCACACACTCCACACTATAAATACATGTTCTCTATAAACCTGTATGATCATCTCATACAAGTTAATATTAACGTTTACTTGAGCATCAAAGTGTCTTTCTTTTGTTTTGCAGTTTCTCATAGTTCTTCATCCGTGCAGAATTTGGAATCCACCTAGACTACGACTAACTCACACTTGGAATTTTCATATTTTAGTAAGAATAATAATTTAAATCTAAACATGTGGTGAGAATCAATCACTTATGTAAGTAAATGTTCATAAATTATCACATCAATTGCTCTAAAGGAGTGTTAAGTACAAGGGAAATCTTTAGTTTCACGTTAATTTAAAATCAAAAATGTTTTTCATGTTTGATATTTTTTAAGAAATAACATTCCTATGAAACAATGTTTTCTAGAATTTGTTTTGGTTATGCTTTCCACATACAACAAAAATCATGGAAAAGTGAGAATTTAACTTTTTCAAATTATTTTTTTATCATCATAAAAATATCATATTATTCTTTCTAAATCATTTAATATGCTAAATAATTAAAGTTTCTGATAAGTATATCATATTACTTTTTGATTTTCATAAAACTTATATAAATCTTCTTATGATGACCATGGTTCATGATTTTTAGGAATTGTAGTTTTTAGACATGAATTTTTTTCTTCTTCTACCAAGTACACCAAAAGTATTTTTGGTAAACTACTTTAGTACTCCCTTATTGCATTAAACTTTTATTTCAATGTTTTTAATATTGATTGACCAAAAAAATGTTTTAATATTATATTTTATTTAAAACTACAGGTTCATTTTCGTATTTAATGCTGATTTGTTAACTCATTCATATAGGTAGTATTTGTATTTTATTTCACTTTTTTAAAACACTTCCTTAAAAAAAATATCAATGCATATTTCATTTACGGTTGAAAAATTTTCAAACTATAATTATTTTTATAAAACAAGCATAAAAATGTGTATTTACTTAACCTAACATTAAACCAAATAAATCCAAACTAGATTAAACCTGAAAGAGACACTTTAATATCTGTATATTAAATATGTAAATTATTTAAAACATATTTAGCGTAAATTTTAATCCAGTAAAGTAGCACTGTAGACAGCAGTGTTGTAGAGCAGCGAATCAAATTTTGACACGAACGTGACCGTGATTCGTCCCATACTCAAAGTAGTCTCTGTCTCGAATCAATTAAGTCACTCCTCCCCACACTTTTGGTTTCTCATCTTCTTTTATTTAGTTTTATTTTTCTGCTTTCTGCTTTCTGCTTTCTGCTTTCTGCTGCTACATACATCACCTACCCCTTCTTTGTTCATTGCTCAATTGTTTCCCTAACAACCTCATTCTCATTTAACTTTAGTAAAAATTATATACTGTAACAACAGTCAACAGATCACCATGGCTCTATCACGTTTATCCCACCGCAGCATCGGATCCACTCTCACAAAACCCTTCTCCGCAGCCGCCATCGCTGCCGCCTCCTCCCGTTCCATCTCCACCTCGGACACCCCCTTAACAATCGAGACATCCGTCCCCTTCACCGCGCACAACTGCGACCCCCCGTCACGCGCCGTCGTGACCTCCTCCTCGGAGCTCCTCTCCTTCTTCCGCGACATGGCCCTGATGCGGCGCATGGAGATCGCGGCTGACTCCCTCTACAAGGCCAAGCTCATCCGCGGCTTCTGCCACCTCTACGACGGCCAGGAGGCCGTCGCCGTCGGCATGGAGGCCGCCATCACAAAAAAGGACTCCATCATCACCGCCTACCGCGACCACTGCATCTTCCTCGGCCGCGGTGGCACGCTCCTGGAGGTCTTCGCCGAGCTCATGGGCCGCCAGGAAGGGTGCTCGAAGGGGAAGGGCGGGTCCATGCATTTTTATAAGAAGGAGAGTGGGTTTTATGGTGGGCATGGGATTGTTGGGGCGCAGGTTCCGTTGGGGTGTGGGTTGGCGTTTGCTCAGAAGTATTCTAAGGACGAAAGTGTCACTTTTGCTATGTATGGAGATGGCGCTGCCAATCAGGGACAGCTCTTTGAGGCGCTTAATATCGCCGCGCTTTGGGATCTTCCTGCTATTTTGGTCTGCGAGAATAATCACTGTAAGTCAGTGAAGGGTTGTGTTTTTTTTTTTTTTATCGGCAATCGTTAGTTGCTAGTATTGTTAGTTGGGGGATTCGAACCCACAACCTCTCCCCCTTTCCTTCTTCCTTCCCCACTACTAGACCAACCTTATATCTCCTAGAGTGAAGGGTTGTGTTGTTTACTTGTTTTTGAGTTTTGGGTTTTTTTATTTTTTTGAAGTTTGAGTATTGGATTGGTGAATGCAGATGGGATGGGGACTGCGGAGTGGAGAGCTGCCAAGAGTCCTGCTTATTACAAGCGTGGGGATTACGTGCCAGGCTTGAAGGCGAGTTTACTGTGTTTGGTTAATGATTCGATTTGTTGTAATGGTTTATCTGTTAATCGGTGGATTTAACGTGTTTCTTAGTGGGGTGCATGTTTTTAATGGGACCTGTGTGAAGTATGTCTGGTTAATAGTAGAGAGTCTATGCCTTTTGGATACAAGGATAGAAGTGTTTTTGATCGAATCATATCTTTAACACTCTCCCTCAAGATGAAACATGTGTGTTATTAACCAAGCTTTTTACAAATGTGGTCAACCCGGTAGAAAATAAAGGCAGTTAGAGTCATGTGGTTGTGCCAGATAATCATGGTTCGGCGGCAGCCAACGAAGGCCTGCAGTGACAATGGAGACCAATGTGATGCTCGCAGGAGATGTCTACTAAGAGCTTTTGAGAGTTTCTCTATTGGAAAAAATTCTATATTTGCAGTAGAGTAGCTCTCAACACCACTTCTGACATGTATCCAAACAGGCTCATATATGGCTGGCTAGTGTTCTTGTTAGTTGAGGAAAGAAGTGCCTGTCTACTTTGACAGTTAAGAGGAGTGTTAGTGTGTTACCAACACACTCATCCTACTACACTCTCTTTTGCTGGTTGAAATTTATTGAAAAGTATAAAGTCATGGGTGGGGTTCTGTGAGGCGCATGCAATATTGTAATTTTCAACAAATTTCAGTCAATAGTTGAGAGTGTGTTATAGAATGAGAGTATGTTGTTAGCATTTCTCTTGATGGTAATGGACTATGTAATATCTCAGTTGGAAGGGATGGTTGTGTGTTAGTTTGTCTGCACTGCCACTTTGGTTGATTGCTGAGGGGATTTAGTTAAGTGGCCAATATGGCCAAATGCCTTATGGAGGTCTTATGAATGAAGATAGCAGGGAGGGGAGGGGGGATGGATGATTGCATTCAGTGCTCTGGTAAAATGGTTTAGTGCATGTTTGGTTCAGCTTATTTTGGAGAGATAGTTGCTTTTGTTTGCCATTTCCTGAATGAATTTTTTGAAAAATAAGCGATTGTTTGTCCAAAAACGATCCCAACCAAACATGCACTTATGTTTTATATTGATGGAAATAATGGATTTTGTTTTTTTGTAAGGCATAGAATTATAAAGATTTATTATATGTACTATTATGCAAAAAGCTTTGTTCAAATGTATGTTGCCTAATTTAATATGCTGTAAGGTGGTGGTGTTTCAAGATTGTATATTTGTATCCATATCGCCTAATTTAGGTTACCTTGGGATATGAGTTCTTTGAAAATGTAGATGGATGATGAATGTACAGTTATATTATTAAGTTCTCTCTTTTTGTTTGTTTATTTCAATCATATTTAAGGCCACTGCTGCTTTTATGTTGTTTTCTATTTTTTAATTAGATCTTGCCAGGTCTCTTATAAGGGTCTGAATGTGGTTTTGATTTCTGAGGGATATATGTGTTTTTTGTTTTTGCATTGGATGTTGATGCTTCTGTGGACTCTCCTTTTATAGCCTCCTCCTTGGGCTTTATTCCTGTTTTCATGTTTTGATGGCTAAATATGTAGGATTATGTTGGCTATATGTTGTCTTTATTAGTTGGACTTTTCTACCATTGTTTAGGTGTATATTTTTGAGTGTTGGTTTGCAGTTGTATGCACACCTGTCTGCATCTATACATAGGTTAATTAAATATACATAGTAAGTAGTCTTTTTGAACAGTCATTTTTAATTTTTAAATGAATATTTATGCTTTGTACAGGTTGATGGCATGGATGTTCTTGCTGTTAAACAAGCTTGCAAATTTGCAAAGGAACATGCTTTGAAGAATGGACCCCTTGTGAGTTAATTTTTTTTACTGTTATGTATACTTGAATTTCTCTTCTAAAAATTAATTATTGGCAATTGGATAGTATGAATTATTCATCTACTAAAGCTTGACATTACATCAACAGATCAACTGTGGCAATTTTGTTCGTTATTTAATCAGTTTTAGCCTTAGGAACTGGGTGCTCTACTTTGTCATTAATGTGCTAATAAATCGCATATGATTTTGTTTGCAATGAGTTGAGCATATGATTTATTATTTGATACTTTACATTCTTAAAATTATGGTTTACTTTTGGCATATTTTGTTTGTCCTTCCATCAGATGCAATAGGTAAAAAGAGTTTATCATATAATTTAGTCCAATAGCAGTGGCTCTCCTTTTTTTAAATCATATAGTACAGTGACATAAATTGCTTGGCTGAAAGGATTGATCAATTTTACAAGTAGTTTTTATTTTATCATAGCTATCATTTGTGTAGTTTTGATTAATTATCAAAGTTTATTCTCTGTTAGATTTGATTGACTTCTCTGTCTTATTGATTATTCTGCCCAGATTCTTGAAATGGACACTTACAGATACCATGGACACTCTATGTCTGATCCTGGCAGCACATACCGTACACGTGATGAAATTTCTGGTGTGAGACAGGTTTGTCACACTAGTTCCCAGCATACAATTTCTTATTAGTTTACTTTTTGAGAATTTTGTTTTAACATTTTTTTCCTGGCTGATATAATTGTAGGAGCGTGATCCAATTGAGAGAGTAAGAAAGCTGTTATTGTCTCATGATATTGCTGCTGAAAAGGAGCTCAAGGTGATTAAATGAAATTGGAATTCATTAGATTCCTTGAATTGTGAAACGTGATATTTCAATTGGTTATGCATAATATACTATGATTTTTATCTTGGTATCTGTGTGGCCAAATTCACTGTTTTTTTCCCTGAAGACAATCCATGATAGAAACTATTTTCTTTAGTATTATGATGAAAGGCATCTGATTTATCTTAAAAGTTCTTACAAATCAGCTTATACAGGCATTTCGCTTCCAAAGATGTTGACTATACTCACGATAGTTTAAGTGATTGTCTTGGAATTATAGGCCAAAATCCAAATAGGGTATCTTATCGATCAGCAGTTCTATGTTATGGTAGCTAATGTTGTATTGAGTTTTATTGTGTGAGATGAAATGCCCTATTTTGTGGATCGCAAATAATATCTCATGGTTTTTTTCACATTTTTGTTATATTTTACCATTTTTTCTGCTTATGGGATTTTAGGAATAAATGTTTGAAGTTTGAGCAGTTTCTGGCTTATTGTGCTAGTGTCTTCTTCATACTTGTGGGTGTTATGCTACATTTGAATTTGATGCAATGCTAGCCAAAAATGTTAATTCATTTCCTTATTTTAGGACATTGAGAAAGAAGTCAGAAAAGAAGTTGACGAAGCCATTGCTAAAGCAAAGGTGAAAAACATACCTTTTTTTTCTGTTTTTACTCTTACCTCTTACCTTAAAACTTTTGTTTGTATACCTTACATTTGCATATCCTGTAATGACTGAATATCGTTTACAATCGGAGTTTTGCGTTCATTTCTATTTTTTCCAGGAGAGTCCAATGCCAGATCCATCTGATCTATTTACCAATGTCTACGTTAAAGGTTACGGAGTTGAGGTATTGATTTCATCTAAACCATACGTGCTTCAGAATTTATAGGAGAATGGATGTATAGTTGAGTAGTTTGATTCAGTATATACACAGTTAAAATATCAATTTTGGAGGAAATGACCGGATCATTGTTTTTTAAGATTACATGAACAAGATGCAACGGAACTTACATTCAATCAACTAATAATTGATAGCAGCAGTTCATAGTTACATACTATGACATCTAACCCTCCCCGCAATGGTGGGTGGCCTGTGGTGTCTATTAATTAGCATAGCATTACTTGGTAGTTGGTATGCTTTGCACTTATGAATGGCGGAATGGTGGTTTTGTATTGCAGACATTTGGTGCTGATAGGAAAGAAGTGAGAGCTACTTTACCATAATTCAGAACTTTGTCCTTTGAATATCTTGCCACCTTGTGGTAGCAGACTCTTCAAAATAGTGAAGAATAAAAGGTTATACAGCGGGTCATCTCTCCCCTATTCGTTGAGTTTTTGCACTCGTGTATAGTGTGAATTTATTCATGCTTGGGTAGCAATGGGGCGGGCTTTGTTATTTTTTTTGTCATGTAATTTTTATGGAGCTAACAGCCAAAGCATCATTGTGATTGATGCAACTGGGGTGTTTTGTAAATTTATGATTTTGGTCCCTCTATTTCTAAATCAAGACATTTAGTCTCTTTATTTTTTAGAATAAGTAATTTTGATTTTTTCGTAAGTTAATCATGTTAGTTAACAAACTAAAATTAAATGTTTGTTAACTTTGATGTGATGATGTGGATTGTTCATATGAGAAAAATTAAATAAAGTGAAAGATAAAAGTATATTAATAAAAATTGAATTCATGATTTTTATTTATAAATAAAGTAATAAATTATTAACACATTTATTTTATTTAGTTAATTATATTAACATTATTTTTTATGTATTACTATTCAAGAGTTATTAAATTTTAAAAGGTATCAAAATTTATAATTAAAAATATTTAATATATTATTTCTTTAATTTTATTTCATATTATTTTATATTTTTTATTTTGAATAGTTTATATATTTTTTATTTTTATTTATAAATTTCATAAATTAATATGTAAATTATTTACATGATTTTTTTAAAATTGATTTTAATATAAAATTATTTTGCTTTAATTATTTAAGTAAAATTTAAAATATTAATATATATAAATATTTTTTAATTTATAAATTTTGATAATTTTAAAAAAATTAACAACTCTTTACTAATGATACATAGAAAAATAATGTTAATTTAATTAATTATGTAAAATAAGTGTCTTATTAATTTATTGTTTAATTTATATATCTTACTCAACTAATTAAATTAGATCTATGTGATAATTGTCAATTGACTTATAAAATAGAAAAATTTGTCCAATGAACTAATCACCTGAGTTTGGATGAGCATTCACATAAGTTATTTTCAATATTTAAATTGTAAATGTATAATTACTTATAAGTTCTGGAACCAAAATTAATTCTTGTCAATGAAAGAATCGAAAATTTATTTATGTTAAAATAAATTTTACTCACCTCAAAATTAACTTTAGAAACAATAAAATTTTACGTGATACAGTTGAGTTTTTTTATAGGCACCTAATACAGTTGAGTTGTATTTTTAAAATGCATTTCAAGGCGTCCAACCGTGACTTTAGCCTCGATTAAACAAGCTTTTTTTTTGTCTTGATAGGCCATAAGAAAGTTGATTTTTTTTTCAAGGAAAGAAATTTGTAAGAATCTGAAATTGATTCGTTAGGATTATTGTTTTATTATAAAATGTAAAAGTTTGAGTTTATTGAATTTTATTAGATGTATTTATCATTTCAATTAAGAGCAATTTTAATGTTAGATCTTGAATAAAGATATTGAGTTTAAGATGTGATATTTACTAAATCTTCCAACAAGTAAAGAGATCTCCAACTTAAAAAATAAATTATTGTAGAAGAATATTGAAGATATGCACATTATTCAAAAAATAATATTTTTTTCCTTCTTTTTCTAAGATCTCAAATCAAAATGAGATCTACCACTAAAGGAAAAAAAAGAAAAAAGATATTAAGAGATCTTCAATCCTATGTAACACTATGAGGTTTACCAAAAAGTGATTTAAGATCCTAATTTGGGATCTATCACTAAAGATGCTCTAGATCTTGAGTGTAAGATCTTGAACAAGTATCTTGAACTCAAGATATGGTCTTCACTAGATCTCCCAATAAATGAAGTGCACATATCTCCAACATAGAGAATGTGAGTTCTTGTAGAAGAATCCTCAAGATTGTATAATATTAAATAAAGAATAATTTTTTTCTTCTCTCTCCCAAAGGTCTCAAAATGAGATCTACCTCCAAAGAAAAAAAATGAGAGAGATATTAAAAAATCTTGAAACCTATATGACATTATAGAATCTATCAAAAAGTGATCTAAAATCTCAATTTAAAATCTACCACTTAATAAAACCATGATGAAAAATTAATGACACAAGACAATTGTACGAAGGATGGATTGTGGACATTCATGTATTAAGACATTAAACTGACAAACATTAAACATCCATAGTAATGAGGTGGAAAAGTACCAGAAGATCATTAATTAAAGAGGAATAGAAATAAGAGGTTTTGGGGATATTAATCTTCTTTTTTTAGAAAGGGGATATTAATCTATGAACAAGTAAAAATAAAACTTATTTATCATTATAGGTTAATATAGAACTTCGTTATATTAATTTATTATATTTTTTAAAGAATTAAGTGTATATATATTATTTATAAGAAAGTTTAATAATAAACATATTTTATAAAATTTCCAAAACAATTATTCATGAGAATCTTATTATAAAAAATATATAATTGAGATTAAAATAATTCTTATATTAAACGTGACCTTAATTTTAATGCGTCAAAAAGAAGAAAGTGAAGTTAATAATGCATGTACTTTCTATTTACTACCATCATTCCTTTATAAAAAAACAATTTGATAATTTTTTATTCTTTGTATAAGACTCTTTTTAAAAAAAATTATAATCTATTTACTAAAATATTTTTAATCACTTTGCATTTGTTTCTAGTCAGTAAACAATGAATATGTAAACTAAGACAAACATTTTTTTCCTTTTTCATGAGAATTGAGAAAAATGGAAAGAGTAACATGATGGGGGTTAATAATTTTGTGTGGAAAAATTGAGATGATATGTCCTAATAATTTTAAGAGAAAATCACTAAATCAATTAATTGACTTTCTTAATCTTCATGGATTAATAAAAGAGTCTAATATAGAGAAATAGAGAGAATACCACTTTGTTAGAGTTGGTATATGGCACTTAAACCATTTGTCACTGTTAGATCCATATGTTAGAGTTGGTATATAGAGAATAACACAAGAATCACTGGTCGATTTAGTTTGTGTTTCATTATATTAGATTAGCATATGCGTCTCTCTAAAAAGAAACACGTCTAACTAACTCAAAAAGTAATGAAAATAGTTACACATAAAGTACTTTCTGGTTATTCAATTATAAATAATTAAATAGTTGAACAATTTGTAACTTGTCAATAATTACTTAAAACAATTTGTCACTTGACAATACTAAATAAAAATAGTTAAGTTGATTAATTTTAATGTTTTAAATTTTTATAAAATAATTAATTAATTCATTAACACTAATAATGATAATTAAGTTAATTAATTTTAATTGATAATATTATAATTTTAAATTTTATTTTGGAAACATTCATATAATTAAATGATTTAAATAATAACTATTTTGTGAGATAGAATACATCATATCATAAGTTTGAACCGTAATGATTAATGTGGTCAATTTACAACAAAAAAACAAATGGATTTTTTTGTCTCATTTAATTTGTAAATTTCATAGTCAATGATAGGCATAAAAAAATAGTTAATACATTTAATAATGAGTTTATACAATATTTTTTATAAGGTCTTGGTAATTAGTGTCTTTTACTATTGATTAAGAAACTAAAAAGAAAAATATTTATTATGAATTTATAAAAGAGCATAAAAAAAAGTAATGAATAACATAATTTTACATATTTTAATAAAAAAATATTTTTTATTTTGGTTTTCAATCAATATCTTAAAAAAATTGTTGACTATATCTTATAAATAAGAATAAAGGAAGTAATTAGGAAAAAATATTCATTTATTTATTATAGATAGTAACTTTTTTTTTTACAAAAATTAAACTGAATGACTCAATGGAATCATCAATCATCGATCATGAAATGATAGCATTCCCTATTTGAATGTGATCCTACTTAACTAACTACAATTTAATATAAAAAATAATCAACTAAATTATAATTCTTATCAATTTAATTTTAAAAATATTGTCATAGAAAAATAATCCTTACTTGTTACAAACACTTTCGAATAAAGTGAAGTACACAACTACTTTTGTTCTTTTCTTTCTTGTTTTTTTACCCACCAGAGCTTTTAAGTATGAAACTCGAACGGTATGCTAAATAATGTAGCCACTTGCAACATTTTGCACAGACAGTCCATTGCATAAGCAACGCACATTCTTTTTTCATTTGTTAAGTACAACAGTTTCTGTACATTTGTTTATAAAACATGAAGTATGTAATCTTTAAAAAGAGTATATTAATGTCATACATGATACATATACTCAACAGTCAACAAATTTTGCTTATATCTGCATAGAAAAAGTTGGGTGGTAATAGTGTATCACATGCATGGAGGTGGCAAATGATGAATCCTGCTGTATTTCACGGGTGAGTTGTAGTCGTCAGATGCATGTTTTCATCAGTGATTGATGATTGCTGTACATTACAATGTGTTTGAATCTTCTGATTATTTTATTCTGATTTTGTGGGTCCCACTTCGGCAGTGACGTGGGCCACCGCTGAGGTAAAGAAAGAAAGGTGGGGTCCATGTTCATGATGTGGTTGCATAGGTTTGATGCCACGTGGCAGAATATTATGTCAAGTTCGGTCGGATGAGGACAAAACCACCGTAGATGACTCTGGACGCACCATTAACTATTTGTACCAAAGCTCAGAGTATCCAATGCACCCTCCAAGTTATTCTTACACACGTTACGATTAGACACACTACACAGAAAGTACTTTCTCTTTCTGATTTTTTAACTATATATAATATAATTTGATATATATACATATATGGTAAAATAATAAAAACAATAGTGAGACAATTATTTACATCATAAGTTAAACGACTAAAAAAAGTTACATTTTTAAAAAAATATAAATCTTTTATTTGACGTGAGAGGGATAATAATAGGTTAAAGTACAAGCATTGAAGTTTTAAGCAATTTAGACAATTTAAGTTTATTGAAAAGCATCTACTGATGATACTTATATATATTCAGGTTTCTTTTTTATTTTACAGTATTTTCAAATATTTATACCTAATTATATTGATTCAATTTATAAATTTTAATATCTCATTGTGATTTATTTTTTAAAAGCCAATAACACATCATAAGCTTAAAGTTTCAACTTTAAAAATTAGAAATAAATAGCATTTCATTTCTTAAAATTTTAAATTTAACTTGAATTTATTTGATTTCTTAATAATTAAAATATGATAAAATTTTCAAATACTATACTTGAAAATTAAGCTTAATTTTATCGAAAGAAATAAAATAAAAATACCAAATTTTAAATATGATCAATGTAACTTGTCCTTTTCATATTGAAATTCGATTAGGAGTAATCAATAAATTTTAAAAGTATTACAAAAAGAGAATCCTATTAGCAAATGTTTCATTTATCAGTGGTTGTATAAATTATTACATGTGTATTATATCTCATAACATAATATTAAAAATAGTATTTAGTGAATGCAATAATTAAGTTGTTCTTTTAATATTAAAATTCAATATTTGTTTATATACTAACTTAATGTTTAAATTAATATTAGATATGTATTTATAAGTAATAACATGATACTTTATTTTTTATTTTTTTTGAAGAAAATGATACATTTACTTAAAACTATAAAAAAAAAATGTACTCTTTTTTCCTACGGAATGTATGTATTGGTCTTCTGTTCTTTTACAGATACCACCCTACGGAGGTGACTCGTCTATTAGGCACAGAAAAAAGAAAATTACCTTTTAAAAAAGAAAATCCCTCGTAACCCGCCACTTAAAAAATGTCAATTATGTTGTATTACACGTGCAGTTAAATTGGTCACAGTTTTCAACCCTTTTTATATACTAACACAATAATATATTTTGTGTGCAGAGTGGGTGAGAGACGATTTGTTCTGTTTCGTGAAGAGCCAATTTTTGAAGGAAGAGAATCCATTTTCTTGAATTGAACTACAAGATCACCCTGTTCGAACTTTACAAGACCTTGGCTTATTTTATAAGGTACATTTCAGTGTTTGCCAAACAAGGCACTTGGAAGAATAAACTTATCTTAATCAATAATCATTAATGACATTATTTTACATCAACTTGTGTTGCGTCCAGATCTCAAACCCCACCCAATCCCATTTTACAATGTGTAATTAATCACCTCAATCTTTAGTATTATACTATAAGCTTTGCTTTTCCACTTTCTATCATAACACAGCGTAGTAGCTGAGCATGAACAATATTTTGAAAACAGAACTAGTAATTAAAATATAGAGTACTATAGTTGTAATTTCATTTGATGCTATTTTTAACATCAACTTGGGGTTGCGCTGAAACTTGAAAACTGTCACGGGCCAGTTGAATGTTTGTGAGCAGCTTTCATTTTTTGTGACAGAATTGTTAATTTTGTTAAATGTCTTGGATTCTCTTTGTGTTGTTCCTGCCAGTGCCCATTGTTATTCCAAAACTAACTTACAAACTTATTAAAATCTTACAAATAAAAATAGTCTATATTAATTAGAAAACTTTCTCTTTTAAGCCAGTTTGATGTTAGGCAAAAATTTAGAAATAAGTGAATCGAATCAACTCGATTATATTTGGGTTATTTTAGCTGATGTTTTTTATTTAAAATAATGAACTAGTTAGCAAATTTAATGCCAAAAATAGATTTCTTCTCATTAACTTTGGAGTCACTAAATTTTAGAGACGGATATAATTACATACAAACTATTCCATCACTAATTTCCTATGAAAACATTTGTGCTGCTATACAATTGTGAGTAAATAATCCATTTTAAAAAAAAAATAAGAAATATGTTGTAAAGTTTAAAATGACATTAATCTTATTTATATGAAATCAGCGAAGGCTTTCTTACAATAGAAAAATCCTTACTAAAGATAATTGTGATTCAAAAGGCATCCTTGTGATGATTTCCTTGCTTATTAGTTAAGTTGTCATTCACTTAAATAAAATTAGTTTTTTTTGGTAATAAAATAAAATTAGTTTAGTTCCTCGTATCATGTAGGATATTAAATTCACATCTTATAATTTATAAAAGTGTTTTTTATTATTTTAATTTTAATATATTATTAATTATTTAATTTAAATTTTAATAAATGTATGTTAGTAGATATATCAATGTTTAAATATATTTTTATATACACATATACTCCATAAAATTATTATTATTGAAAGTGTTGTATTAAGCAAGATACTCTTCACTTCAGTTATGTCTTGTATGTTTTATTTTGACTTTCTTTTAAAAAAAATTGATTTAC
>PYAF01000209.1:0-17369 GCA_007407185.1 Glycine tomentella | reverse complement strand
AAGAAAAAAATATTTAGAAAAAAAAGTTTATCTTTTAAATGAAATTGATCGACACAATTAAATAATGTTAATCAGTTTTGTTAATAAGCATAAATTATTATTATTTTATTTATATTTGAGATAAAAGAATATTTATTTTTTATTATTACAATATTAGTGTAGAATATAAAAAAATGTGACTAATCATTTTTAATAAAATCTTCTTCCGAATCTCAATTACATAATTTTTTTATCTATAATTAGTTATTAAATAATAATCAATTATACATAAAATATATTATTGAAATAATAGAATTTCTGCATCTATTTTGAGACTCAAATCTCATATCTTGTTCAAGAAATTCAAACACAATTCTATTCAAATCTGACACGTTTATATGCAAGATAAAATACTTGTTTATTAAGCTTTTTTTATGACTATTTATATTTTTTTTATTAAATATTCAATTAATAACATATAAATATGAAAATACATTATTCAACGTGACTGACTTGTAATTTTTATAATAATTTAAATATTTAATAAAATATTAAGAAGATTTCACCTTAGTACCTCGCAAATCTATGTCACAATTCATAACCATGCATAATTAGTTTAATTTAGATTTTGCTAATGACAAATACAGTTAAAAGTAGACAATTTTGGTATTCACTTTCTAATATTTTTAGTTTCTTGTTGACTAATAGTATAAAAATATTGGACATGTGACAAAGTTGAGATTAAATTGTTCAAGTACGGTCTAAGTTTAATTATTGATGAAAATAATTATTGATAAAATTTTATTTATATTCTGATTGAACTCGGGATCAATAAGAAACTTTTTCCTCAGATGAACGGGAAGGTTAAGATAAAAAGAAAATACTCTTAAAATACTACTACTAATTAAAGAATTAATAAATATATTTTTTTATTAAATACTATACTTATTAGAGTTGTATTGGAAATTAGAGAAAAGTGCATCTCAATATTTTTTTTAATTAATCTCCTAATTTTAAATATTATATTTTAAATATACTAAATATATATTTTTATTGGATTTCTATTTTATTTTTAAATTACTTAATTGACATGTACACAAATCTTTTATCAATGTATGGCATCAATATAGTACATGGTAATGCATTTATTAATATATTAAAAAGATTAACATATACCAACATTTAATAGTATCTTAAATTTTTAAGGCATCTAACGACTTTTAAATAAAAAGAATTTTTTTGTAGCAACCTACTGTATATCGTAAGTCGTAACAACACACTTACAAAATTTACTACTTGACTGCAATGGACATCATGCATTTCCTTAAAAATAATTTTTTGTTATCAAATAAATACTATACGACTTTGGATATAAGCAAATACTATCAGATTGGTATAGTTGCAGTAAAAAAAAAATCAGTTGGTATAGCACTATAACAGTACAGAGAGAGAGAGAGAGAGAGCAAATAACCTTCTAATCTCAACCGACACTTTTAAGAACTTACTATTTGGATAAATATTTTTAGCATACGGCGTTTATAACTTCTAGTACCAAAATTCATTCATGTACTACTTTTGATGCAGTAGTAAGTAGTGCTGAATTCAATTTGAAATCATACAGCTTATGACAGCAACAATATTTGGCAGGTAGCTGCTTATTAAAAATCCACCTGTCCTTGTGGTCTTATAGTTGTAGGACTTATAACTCTTTTTCCCTGCACGACCAATACCCCATTCTCTTTAAATTTTCTTAATTACTATTACTTATTGTTTTTACACAATCAATTCAATATACTACTACAAAATAGTAAATATACTACATGAGTATTGATTAACGCAGTTAATAGGGAGCGCGTAAGAGCGTTTTCAGACGCGTGAATCCCATATCCATGCAAGTTACGCATTCGAATAATAATATTTTCGAAAATCGTGAAAAAGGAAATAAATAAATAGAAAATCATCATCAATAATGAAACAGATGGCAATAGGAAAAGTACAAGAAAGAGAAAAAAAAAAAGAAAGAAAACAAAATTCCTTGCTTAACAGCAGCAGCCAATGTGTTAAAAAATTACACAATCCCCTACCCTTTTTTTGAGAGAGAAAAGAAAAAGAAAACAACAGAGAGAGACAGAGACAGAGACAGTGATGAATGAATGAAAAAAATAAAATGAATCTCGTATAAGTAAGTCATAGATTTCTCTTTCTCAGAACTCCAGCTCTCTCTCTTTCTCGCTCTGGAACTTCCCTCTCCTCCACCCTAGTTCCAGAGAAACCCAAAACCCAATACCGGTCCTCTTTAAAACGCACCATCAATGCAAAAATAGAAAGAAAGAAAGTTTTCAAAACGCAAAAGAAGCCAAGAAACCAAAACAAGAAAAGAAAATGCCATTTTTTTCC
The DNA here is from genome assembly GCA_007407185.1 of Glycine tomentella. Classification (NCBI taxonomy): domain Eukaryota; kingdom Viridiplantae; phylum Streptophyta; class Magnoliopsida; order Fabales; family Fabaceae; genus Glycine; species Glycine tomentella. Next base: position 14,993 of record PYAF01000209.1, on the reverse strand, counting down.
TTCTAGCACCCAACAACAACAGCACCCCTTTTGTTTCCTTCCACCAAGAACCCATTTTGCCACCGACCCATTCTTCAAATGCTTCCCCTCCGCCAAAGCGCCGTCGTTTCCTCCCTCATTCTCTGCTTCCTCTTCCCACCATTGCTCTGCCTCGGAATCCGCTCTTTTCCGACCACCGCAGACGACGGTGCGTTCTTCCACTACACCGAGGCGCCGGAGTACCGTAACGGGGCGGGTTGCCCCGTTTCTTCAACCCGAAATTTTCTTCCTTCATGCGACCCTTCTCTGGTCCACATCGCCATGACCCTCGACTCCGGCTACCTCCGCGGCTCCATCGCCGCAGTGCACTCCGTCCTCCGCCACTCCTCGTGCCCGGAAAACGTGTTCTTCCACTTCATCGCCGCCGAGTTCGATCCGGCAAGCCCACGGGTCTTAACCCGACTCGTCCGTTCCATTTTTCCTTCCCTGAACTTCAAAGTTTACATCTTTAGAGAAGACACTGTAATAAACCTAATCTCTTCTTCAATCCGACAAGCTCTTGAAAACCCCTTGAACTACGCGCGCAACTACCTCGGCGACATGCTGGACACTTGCGTGTCCCGCGTACTCTACCTCGATTCCGACGTCGTCGTGGTCGACGATGTCGGCAAGCTCTGGCGCGCAGCGATCACGCACGGACGCGTGATCGCCGCGCCAGAGTACTGTCACGCGAACTTCACGAAGTACTTCACCGACGAGTTCTGGAACGACCCTTTACTCTCGCGCGTGTTCAATACGCGCAAGCCTTGTTATTTCAACACTGGGGTGATGGTGATGGATTTGGCGAAGTGGAGAGAAGGGAACTATAGGAGAAAGATCGAGAATTGGATGGAGCTGCAGAGGAAGAAGAGGATTTATGAACTGGGTTCTTTGCCACCGTTTTTGCTTGTGTTTGGTGGGAATGTTGAAGCGATTGATCATAGGTGGAACCAGCATGGGCTTGGTGGGGATAATGTGAATGGGGTGTGTAGGTCTTTGCATCCTGGTCCTGTGAGTTTGCTTCATTGGAGTGGAAAAGGGAAACCTTGGGTTAGGCTTGATGAGAAGAAACCTTGTCCCTTGGATCGTCTTTGGGAGCCTTATGATTTGTATAAACAAGTGAAGGATAGTGTTAGAGATCAGAATTGGGGGTTCTCTTCTTCTATTTTGGTTGGTTATGCTCATGACTTGTTATGATGATGATTATGATGATGATGGTGGTGGTGATTCTTTGGTACATTTGTTGTTCAGAGATTCTTTGTTAGCAGTGTACAGTACAAATTGGGTAGAAGAGAGATTGAATTGGGGTTCTTCATTATTCTTTCTGTAGATTGTTTTTTTGTTAAGGTGTTTAAATTCTTGTGATTTACAGAATATGAAATTTGGATTCTTCTTTTCTCTGCTGCTGGGGGTTCCATCTCTTGGAACGATTTTGGTGGGTTGGGTTGAGTTTCTTTTGTATGGGACCATTGGTTGTAATGTGGCAACAAAGTGCAGAATAACAGACAGTTGTTCAATTTTTTTTATTTGGATTGGGTTTCTATCATCCTTTTGTTTCCTTTCTTACCTGTGACTGTTGCACCTTCAAATGATGTAGTGAGGTCACCATTAGACATTGAATGATGAAGTGAGAGGTCTTTATTTGTTTTAACAGAAGGAAAACTATTCATTTGGTTCTTATAAATGGCCTTCAATTTAAATGGAGTTTTTTTTAGCAGTGCAAAATTACTGTAACTTTTTTTAATAAATTGCCACGAAAAACTGTTCAGGAATTAACTTTATAATTTTTTATACAAAGTAAAATTTAAAATGGGACAAGTTAAAGGGGCTAAATGTTTAATTTTTGTTTGATGTATATCATCTTTTTGAAAGAAAAAAAAGGGTTAAAAAAGAAATTGGTAACTTAAGGTCAAGGTACATGTGATGGCACATTGCCACTTGTCATGTTATGATTGAGAATTGATCACGGAATCACAATGATTTTAAGGCTAAAGGAAGAAATAAAGTGCATATGAATGGTTAGTGCAAGGGCTAGTAGGTTGCCTCACGGTTGTTTCCTTTGCCTTCAGGTAACTGAAATGCCTAACCAAAGTGATCGTAAATTTCACTTATAGACAACTTTAGACCCCACACAGCTCATGTTATTTGGAAAGTTCTTCGCGTAAGGATAAATCATTGCAAATTTCATCTTGACTAGCAATTTTCTTCACAGGCGTCATGTCACGGACTCTTCTAAACTCTGAAGACTTCGATGAGAATCCAAGGAAGGCATTGATAGGAACTTGTATAAAGAATAAGAATAACAAGAATAATAATATGCTGAATTATTGGTTTAAAAGTATGCTAATTTTTTTATATCCCTTCTCGTGTGAGTCATTTGTGTGGAGAGGACTTGAGTGCCATGGGTATAACATGAAGTCATGGCTTGCTATGCTGGTTTACAAAAGTTGACTAGATGGTGTGTACCGTTATAATGTCAGTTTCAAATGAAATTTTGCGTTTGCTTACGGAATATTAAACTATAGGGGAAATTATTATAATATAATTTGTAGCAAAACATGCTCGCAATTTTAAAATTACATTATTTGCAGCATGTTTAAAAAAAAAGTTTTATTAAACAATGATTGGGTAACAAAAATTAAAATAGTTATTGCAGTGGTATAATTGTATAAACATTAAACAGGATACAAAAAAAAAAAATTGCTTGATAGACTTTCGAATTTACACAGGTGACAGCACATTCACTTTTATTTATTTTTCAATGTTTTAGAACCATGTATTTCCTCCATTAAAATCGTAATACCTAACAAGTATGTGTTTTTTATATTCTTTTTGAGATAATAAGAAAAATGTCAAATTAAAAGCACTAGTTGTCCAAAGAGATAGTGTTGGAGGAATAAACATTAAAATTCTTAGTACAAAACATGTTGGCAATTGCCAATGGCATTATTTGCGTCATGTCTGCATAAAAAATGGCATCAAAAGAACATTTGGGGAACAAATATAAAGTAGTCATTGCAGTTGTATAAACAGAGAAATAACTTTTGCTATAGAAGATTTCATAGTAGGTACAGTTTATAGACATTCAAATTCACTAGACATTCACTTTTTCATTGTCCTTACAAGAAAGTGCCAGCTATTTAAATTGTGTCAACAAATTAAAAATAGGAAAACTGAACAATCCAATCAAAGAGGGTAAAAAAGTACAAGCAAGGCATACTTGACTCCACAATAATATTCAATACATGACTCAGATCAACCATCGGATTTTAATTTGATTATTAAACATTGTAATGTGACATGACGGTTTGTATGTCTCTTTCTTTTCATTTTTAATAAATACCCAATCTGACATTTTAAATATGCCAATCTAACACCAGGTTCCCACCTAGGATACCAAACAAAATGCTATAAGGAATTAAGTATATTGGTAAGATGGTAACAATATTTGGATCACTTCCATCAACAGCATAGGCAATTAATCATCCGCCAAGGTTTCTACGAATAGTTTCCACTTCTCCTTTGGAAATTTGGAAAGCTTTCTTAAGAATGTCATCAGGAATAGGAGGCTTGCTGGCAAATGTTGCAAGTGATGCAATTTGTGCTCCTGGGTTCTGGCTATTGAGACCAGATATGGCTATTGCTGGTTCCCTTGAATCACTATTGAACAAGAAGTGGATCAGGCCCTTTGGGAACACAAATGACTCACCGGGCCTCAAGTTCTGGGTAAAGACACGGTTACTTGTGTCAACAAAGCCCACAAGAAGAAGGCCCTTTAGGCAAGTGGTCACTTCCGAGGCCCTCGGATGTGAGTGAGGTGGCACGATCCCGTTGCCGGCTATATCGACCCGGACCAGTACCAGGCCCAAGGTGTTAAGCCCAGGAAGATTAGCAGTGGTGGTGGCTGTGACACTGAAGCCAAATTGGTTGCTAGTGTTACCAGTTTTTGATAAAGCAGATGTGACAAAATGGGATGAGGAAACTTTATCTGGGTTAATGCAAGGCACCCCATTAATGAAAAAATCACTTTTGCTATCTGCAACACAATAATCTTGAAGTGGGTCAGGGTCGGGTCTGGTTTGGCCCAATATAAGGGATAGAGTGAACCAAAAAAATAATGGGAGAGAGTGAAAATGGGTTGTCATTTTTGGCTATAATTGAAGAAACAAGTCAAAGGACAATAATATTTTATGTCCTATGTTGTAGTGTGGATTCTAACAGCATAAGCCAAATTGTATATATACTAGTACAAGAGAAAATAAGAGCAGGTGGTGGATGTTGATATTTGTTTAACTTTCCTGTGTGTTGTGGGTGAGGTGATTGAGTAGCTTAAGAGCATAGGATAAGGGAGGGAGAAAGGCAAAGCTTAAAGTAAATGTGATCAAGTCATATTAAGCCACACAAACGGGGTGATGTCTACGTTCTATTTGGCTGAAAATGAGTTGTGATTAATTAACATGGTGCATGCTTACATTCTCAGGCCAAGTCCAATGTTGCTAATCTACTTCTTTAATTGGGCTTGGGCCCATTTATTGACCAGCACTCTATAACTTAAAACGCTGTCGTTTGAGGTAGTAGGGACTAATACGGCATCGTCTTTTGTTCTTATTTGAGGCAGTAGGGAATAGGGACTATCACACTTTATATTATATGATATGATATAGTAATAAATTTTAGTTCAGCCAATTCAATCATGGTCCACATGTGGCCCAAATGACATATAATAATAAATATTGAGACCCGTCACATGCAACCTTTCCACACGCCGCGCAAGTGTTCAGTTTTTGTTCATGTGGGCCTTCCTTCCTTGCCTTGCATGGCATGGTTGATCACTTGATCTGATCTAATTATTACCGCCTTGGGGTTATTGGGTCTCTTTCTTTGAACCATATAGTATAGAGATATTCAACAGTTTAATTGAGGGAAAATTTTAAGTAGGGTGGTGACTTTTGATCTTTATTTATTATTCAATATTTTTTTCAACCAGTGTAATAAGTGTCTTTAACTTTTAAATGGGATCTCCAGTATTATCACAAGCTTAAATTTTTTGGATCTATAAGATTAATTTTCGGTTTAATTTAATAACATTTAAAGTTCTGTCTCTTTGCAAACTGAGTTACACATTACTATTTATTCAATGTTAAATCCATGGCTACTTTATTTTATTGAAGCTCTATAACTTGAGACAGCTAATCTCATTTATCTGTATAATTATTTGTTAAAAAGGGTATAATTTAGTAATCTTTGTGTTCCCTTTTTAATTTTTTATTTTACCTTGTACAAGGTTTTTTTTTTCCCCATCATCATTCTATGTGCTTTGGTTATGAGACCTGAACTGAAGTCTAATCAAAACTGATTCAACATTGGCCCTCACTGGAAAGAGGTGGTACTTATTACCATTAAAAGTTAAATATTTTAGGAATGCAATCACATTATGTGATCTAGAGTACTCTGAAGTAAATTTGCACTTTGCTATAGTTCTTTGCTTTTGGGGGGATATTGGATTGTTTATGATTGAATTTTTCATCTTAGGAGTTTCCTCAAGTACCACAAGCAGACAAAGGATGTCGTTACTGTAGAAAAGTGAAGCAGAAATTAATGCAGAGGAAAAAAAGAAAGAGTATTCTCATATTCTGATATTTTTCTCACTCCAAAATCCACATGCACATGTCCCTGCTATTCCCTTACTCATGATTTGCTGCAAATAATTTTTTAAGACTCTTTCTTTTTGTCCCATTGTGAGCATTCTTACTCCTGGTCTTTTCAGTGAGATATCCAGGAATGATTATTCCCCAATTGCTTCTTTACAGGCCATACTGTGCATAGCTTCTGTGTGTCTTTTGGGGCTGTGGCTAAGTAGTAATTTTTACTTTCATGGGTGAATTTCTTGTGGATGCAACAGTGTTTGAAGATAAGAAGGTAAACCCCATTTTTCATTAAGGTTCTTTCAGATTAGAAATTGATTTCTTTTTTCATTGCAATTATTATTTGTTCCTTGCAAATCTGTCTTGCTCTATGGTTGTTGGACTTGGATTGGATCACACCCCAATTTGTGACTGTTAAAATCCTGTGCTCTTCTTGGTGTTGTTTGTGAGTTGTCCTTGTGTTGGTTGTCTTCAATTATGAATACAAGTTTTTGTTTTTTTCCATGATGCTGAAGCAGATGGGAGAGGGTGGTGCTGCTTCCAATCCTGCTTTGCAAGTGTCGGTTTCTTTTGGTAGATTTGAGAACGATTCCTTGTCTTGGGAGAGATGGTCCTCTTTCTCTCCAAACAAGTACTTGGAAGAGGTTGAGAAGTGTGCCACACCTGGATCAGTGGCACAGAAGAAAGCCTACTTTGAAGCACATTACAAGAAGGTTGCCGCCCGGAAAGCCGAATTGCTGGCTCAGGAGAAGCAAAGGGAGCAAGATTCTTTCGGACCACAAGATCATAGTGGAATAGATCTGAGTGGTAACACTGATGCAGAACACGATGTATCCAACAACACTCAAGGTTCCAATGAAGGGGTTGAGCAAGAAGCCAGTTCTGTTGGTGAGATCCATAGGAATCATGTTAATGAATCTGTGGAGGAAGTTGCAGTTTCAAGAGATTACCAAAGTTCATCCGTTGAGGTCGAGAACAAGGATTACCAAAGTTCATCGTTTGAGGTAGAGAACAAGGAACTGGAAAGTAGATCACATAGTTCCTATCAGATAGGTGAACCTGAAGATGTATGCAAGAAACTAGAGGAAAGTCCGAACATTGAAGCTGAAGATGTGAAGGAAATTTCATATGTTGTGTACAAGGAGACAGGAAAGGCTTCAGAAGTTGAAGCAAAAGATGTGAAATTGGATCACCCAAAGGAATCTAAGGTTTGGTTTTAGTTCATACATCCATCAAATTCATGTTCTTTCTTAAAGGTTCGCTATTTGGTTACTCTGGTTTTTAACTTCTCATCATCTATTTTGGACAGGTTAAGTCTGTCAGTAAGGGTAGCAATGCAGCCAAGACTAAGAAGAAATCAATGTTACCTACTTCTAAGGCATCTCCAATTTCAACACCAAGAAGTTCAAAGCCTGCATTAACAACTCCTACCAAAACAGTGACACCTACTTCTTCAACTAGAAAGGGAATTAGTTCTCCATCTTTGTCTAGGAGGCAAATTACTTCTAGTGGGGAGAGCACAAAATTTGCTAACAAACCTTTGCACATGTCTTTGAGCTTGGCTCCAAGTAATCCTGATCCAGCTCCGCAAAGTACCATGAGGAGATCTTTAATTATGGAGAGAATGGGGGATAAGGACATAGTCAAACGAGCATTTAAGACATTCCAGAACAGTTTCAACCAGCCAAAAACTTCTGTTGAAGACAAATCTTTGATAAAGAAGCAGGTAATTGGAAAATCTTTATGGACAACTGTTCAGTTGTTGACAAATGTTTTTTTTTATACAATATAAATGATTATACTTAAACTGTACAAAATCAGATTGATTTAAAAATGTTTTCCTCTTAATTTCCTGGGCAGGTTCCTTCAAGGGGGACTGTGTCAAAGGTTCCAACATCTACAACTTTGAGGAAAGAAAATGGACGGTAAATTTTTTAATCTGCACTGATAATGTGTTTTCATTACACAAGTTTCATTTCCTTTATGTAGTTTTCATACTCCTTTTCTCTTTATGTCTTTCATTGTATTAGTGCGTTTAAGGTTATCAATTTACCATCTGATGAGATCATGTTTTTGTTGGTAGCTTTCTTTGGGAGAATTCTAACCAAGGAAACTATAGATAAATGTAGAATAGAGGAGGAAACGTAGGAAGTTATTGTTATACAAAGTGATTCAAATATACTTTATAACTTACGATTTTTTCTAACAGCATCTCTTGTAATTTTAATTGAAATTTCTCCTTGAGTTGAAATTTTCTGTATATGACCTTCTAGAAGTTATTTTTGAATAGGCCAACTAAGGTTGAGAATGTGGATAAAAGTGGAAATGCTCTACGAACTACTTTGGGCCCGAAACGTGACATTAGAGCAGAGAAAGGGAAAGAGGTAGGACTAACTCTTGATGTTCGCCTATTACATTTCAGTGCCTGTAATACGAAGAATATTCATTAGATTATTAAAGTTTAACTGACTAAATTATGTTTTTTCACCTTTGTTTCTTATTCAGTCTTCAAGAAAAATAGAAGAAAAATCTAACGCAAAAGGGGTGGAAAGAATGCGTCTTCAATCAAAATTGAAGGTAAAGGTACTCTTCCATATTCCAAAATGTTTCTCTGGAAATGACTAGCATTTTCTACATTCCATCCTGCCTATGGCTTCACTTAAGTGTGTCTGCATGTATTTAGTGTATTAGAGATAATTGTTTAAAAATAGCATGTATAATGATATTAAGAAAAATGCCAGTAACACACTCTTTTAAACACATTCTTTATTATTAACTGAAATTTATTGAAAATCACAAAAGCATGAGTCACGCTTCTTATTTAATAAACTTCTCTCATGAATTTATAATTTTTAATAAAATTTAACCAATAATAAAGAATGTGTTAGATAATGTGTAGCAGTGATGGTACTAATATGTAGAATGGGAGATAATGGGTTATTAGATGGACATTGCTATTTTCTCTATATAATAAGCATAAATGGCTTTTCTGAACACTGTATGGCTCAACACAGGTGGAAAAAGAGGTAGAGATGAAAAGGCTAAAACATAATGCCAAAGGCACACCCTCACCAGCTTTTTACCGTGGTCAAGAAGTAGTAAAAAGTCGTTCAGAAAAGGTACATGCTATGCATTTCATCTGATATATGTACCCTACATAAATTGTACTAGTTAATCTTTGCTGGCTGACTCTTTCTTACCTTCTCTTTCACTCTGGGGTAACAGCTGACTATTTCTTTTCTTTATATTTAATGCTATAAAGCAATATGAAAAACAACTATTATTGATCGCATTCTGTTTCTAGAGACACAAGTGCAAATGACTAAAATAATAAAAAACTTTTAATTGAAGTAAGCTAAAACTTGTGTTCCTCAACTTATAACTGGAGTCTGGTGATTGACAAACCTGTTTTCTGCTAGTTGTTTTGTTACATAAACCTGTTTTCTGCCAAATAAGCATAATGGTTGTTGGTGGGTCATACTAGAAATATTAATAAAAGTTCTTGTTTATATGATACATTCTAACAACATTTATAGGATTACAGTGCCATTAAGAATGTATGTTATCAATGTTTGCCGGTATATCTTGTCAGTAATTAACCTCTACTATTTCTCATCAAGCCAAATAAATAATGTCCTTAGGTTTCCTAAATTCAACACACAAACTCTAGCTGTTGAAGTTGGATTCTGTTTTTTTTTTTTTTTTCCTTACAGACATTCATTAACATTCCAGATGAGGATCAGATTATATTCCATTAGATGAGCTCTGAGGCATGATTTGTCTATTTAGAATATTTTTTGCAAGATGCTATATAGTGCGCGTTACTTTTAGAATATTGAGAGTTCTATAAATACCACTAATGTGCTATATCAATTATTTATACACATCAATATGTACCAAGGGGTGGGGTAATGCAAAAAACGTGATTAAAGGAAAGCCTATTTCATTAACTGTTATTGTGTCATTTCTACTCATGCAGGGTGATTCTAAAACTTAGAACCCTTGGTGGCCTCACAAGTGATAAAGGTAAAGAGAGAAGAAGGAGAAAAGAGGTTAATACACCAGTGTGTTAGGTAGATCTGAATGCTCAGAGGAAATGTTTATGGAAACAGTTCAACCTTCAACGCTATGATATTCTTGTTCAGTAAGCAACAGCGGAGCAATCTTCTAGTCAAATATAGGAGCTATAAACATTGTGAGGAGTAGAAGGAAGGAGAATGCATCGTTTGTTGATGATAATTTTCTTCCTCGCACCCCTTTAGGCAATCTGTTAGTTGGAAAATAATAATGTATAATGTATGTGATGTAAAATGTGCATATATCTCTTGTAATTGGTTGCATTATTTTTCTTCTCTACCTGTCCTATGGGTGATTGATATGGTTTTTAACGTGTTGTAGACCATGTATGATGTATCTCTAAGAGTTCAACTCACCCATCTCTCCATTCACATGCAAAGATGCAAGACTTTGTTACATTGGGAAACATGATTGAAGAATTTTCAGAATAAAAAACAAGACTAATTAAGTGGGTTACACAATGCAGATTAATTTCAGTATCAAGTTTGACATATGTTCTCTGCAATATACACTAACCGAAAAACTCTTCTGCTAGCATATTGAGTATTTGAACAATTGTACAGATAGGCATAGGCTCTCCTTTTTCCTTTTGTTTTTCTTAATATCCTTGCTTTTTTACCCCTATATTTTGTAGTTGAATATGAAGGAAAGAGAACCTGTTCAACTGCGTACCGTTATGTAGTTGTCTAATAATACTTTTGCATGCACCCAAAATGCATGTATAAGAAGGAAGGTACAGTTGTCACTGAAAAGTTAAAATCACACAACCTTTATAATAAAGAGGAAACTTGCTAAAAGAAACTTGCAGAAATAATTGTCAGTAGGAAGTTAATTTATGAATGTTTTCTAACGCAAACTGAGAGCTATGCAGCTAAATAGTAATGTCAAACTTGTGTATTTTGCAGAAGCAAATCTGATTCATTGTCTTGATGAGTTGAGTTAAAAGAAAATCATTGATGTCATGAGTTCCTGTGGTCCATCCTTTCAACCCTGTTCTATTAGTCCAATGCATTAGATCTAAATAAAAGAACATCCTTTGATTGAACTTGCAAATACAGTAGAAAATGAAAAGAAATGGAACATGTTATGGACTTCTCTGGTTGATGACAAAAGAATCTAAGATCTATATATACACGAGATTTAAAAATGCTCAAGAACAATATTTCTCTGTACATGTGACACGTACATTTTAGAGGTTAAAATTTGAAAAAATGATAGCGTTTCAAGAATGGTTTTAGCTTCCGAATTTGCCAGACACAAGCGGGCCCATATCAATGCAAAAACACTCACTGCTTTCACAGTATTTCCAAACCTCCAATGGTTGGCACTTAACAGCACAAGGTCCTCTCTTATGAGCCACCACAAATTGGGACATCTGTCATTCATATCTTGAATGGAACAAAGCAAGTAATGTTTTCATTTTAAACTCTGACTTTTAGCACTTCAATCCAATATGCAAATGGTCCAATGGAAAAAAGTTGAATGAGTTAGGCCAATCCTTGACTTCGATGATCTGCTATGTTAAATCTCCAAAGTCCATTGTGCTGGAACCTCTGCAGACTATTACAGAGGTGTCTTTGTCTTTCTCTTCTGCATGTTACGAGCAATCTCAATGCATGCTTGATCAACCATTCCCAGAAAATCCTTAACTATGACAAATAGATAAAGAGGGTTTTCTGCACTCTCTTTTGAAGATCCTCCTTGATAATAATCTGTTGTTCTTTTCACAAGCTGCATTACCCTTGTTTGCTCCTCCCTCACTAATCTAAGTTCCTCCTCAGCATTTTCAAGAAAATTGTTCATTTCTCTCACAAAGTTGCCTCCCTTGTCATTTCCACACTGGGAAACAAGTTCTCTAATCTCAACAATCCTAGCTGAGAGTGATGAGATTGAACCAACAAAACTTTTGTAATCTGTAACCGCAGCTTTCTTTAAGTTGGAAAACTCGGAACTGGTCCCTCCTACAACTGGCAATCCTAGTGTTATGTATTCCCTTTGTCTTTTTTCATTTGAAGCAGCAGAGTTTTGAGAGTCCACACTGCTGTTGCTGTTCCTACTGCTACTACGGCTCAAACTGTGATTGCGGTTAAGAACAGCGCGTTTTCCTTCCGCACGAACTACTTCTTCAACCACAAAGTGAAGCAATGTGGTTTTTCCATCAGTACTCTTGACATCAGAGAGCTTTCTGAGAGAAGCCAAGTTGAAAGCTTGAGCATTGCCCCTTTGAGTGCCTGCATTCATGCGATTTCCGGCCTTAAGCACTGCTTCAAGAAGCTTCACAAACATTCCTTGGTTTCGAAGCTCCTTGCACCCCAGCTCAAGTGTCTTCAGAAACTCCTTGATTTCTACAATCTCAGAATCATAATTCAACCTGAATAACAAAGCATTCAAGCGCTTAAATGCCGAAGGAACTGCTCTGAGGATGTGATGTAGGAAAGATTCAGCTGCAGCAAGTGTTGAAGGGTCTCCTTCATATGCAAGTATAAGTGTTTGCTCTTCTTCTGTTGGGGCTACTCTACCAAGCTTTTCGATGGTGTCTGCGTTAAGGCCTTGACCATCAATGAGTGCTTCAATAATTTCTTTACGCGAGACAGCCAGAGACTTCAAAACAATAGCAATGTTTTGTGATTTTCTGGGGTCAAGAATGAAGGTATTCGCTGATGGAGCCAAAGCATCCCTGCTGGGACTCATTGAATTATTTACTTTCGGGATGTTGTCATTTCGGTTGGCAGCGACTAACCCGAAGAGAGCTTCCATAAGATCATCATCAACCCTGATGTTTAAGAAGTCATCAGTTAATGCTAACATGTAGGAATCAAAATTTAGATATTTAGAAAATCTAGTGTATTGGAATTACCTGAAAGAACCACGGTCCATTTTGTCCCATACCATAGAGTGATCAAGGTTGGTAGTCACCTTATCCCAATGTAATGGCTTCAGCTTTACCTCAGGTGAAGTGTTTCCTTGTTTACTTGTGGTACTTGGTGTTCTTTCAATAGGGGTAGGTGGTGGTTTTGATGATGACTTCAAACCATGTGCCTTTGGTGGAGTAGGAGGTGGTGCTGCTGCTGAGTTCTTTTTACTTGGGATTGGTGGAGGAGGTGGTGGAGGCGTTGAGCTCTTTTTAACTGGGATTGATGGAGGAGGAGGCGGTGGCAGTGCTGAGCATTTTATACCCGGGATTGGCAGTGGAGGAGGAGGTGGTGCTGGTGCTTGATTATTTCTATCAGGTATTGTTGGAGGTGGAATTGGTGGTGCAGGACTTGACGTGTTTGGAATTGATGAGAAAAAAGTGTTGAGTGGTTTTGGTGATGAAGGGGTAAAGGGTGGAGAAGATAGTTGAGTAGAAGAGCCTCCAATTGATGAAGGAACACTGGGAGGAGGAGCAGGAGGTGGAATTCTCATTATTGTATATGACTCTTCTGGAAGAAATATATTCATGTGAGATGTTGAAGATCTGTCTCTAAGCAGAAGAGTTTCTTGAATGGACTCGGATCTTTTCCCATTGTTCCCCTCATGATCATCTTCTATTTTGTCTTCGGTGCTATCCAAAACCTCCCTTTGGAAATCCTTGTCAGGTAATTTCTTACCTTCAAGTTTTCTCCAATAAATCACATCCAAACCATCATCATCAACAATTAGTCCCTTGACGTTCCCTTCCATTCTCTCGAACATGTCTACCTGAGGCGCAACGCGCCTATCCAACGTGGAAGCAGTGTTGTTTTTGGCCTCCTTTCTCTTCCTTGCTCTGAAGCACCTTTGAACCAAGAAGAAAATCAAACCAGAAACAACTAGAGTACCTGCTGCGGTTGCAGCCACCGCTGTTCCAATCTTACTGCTTGATGAAGAGGTTTTTGATGCAGCCACTGGTCCTAGTGATGGTGGTGATGCTTGTGGCTTTGGTTGTGCCTCAGGAGGTTGGATTGGGAGGGGTGGTTTTGGTGTTTGAATTGGATAAAATGTTTCAATGTTCTGAGGAGTATTGGTCAGACAATAGCATGTTGGTATTGGAAAACCTTGTAAAACAAAAAGGATCACAAGAAGAAGCATCGTGTTCAAAGACATGAATGCTGAGGAACAAATATTACAACTACAACGATGTTTATGATACAAGAAATGCTATAGTACTTTTTCTGTCTGATGTTCATTGCAAGTTTTGTCCTTTGTCTTGTGCTATTGGTTTTGCTCATTTCAATTTTCTCATTAGCCTTCCCAGGTGTATTCAATTTTCTCATTGCAATGGCCAACATGACCCTCTTGAATTAAATAAATTGTGCAGTTTTTTAGGGGATGGTTTAGTCATTTGGCACTTTCATTAAAGATTTGGTCATCCTTGGAAATGCACAAGTGGAAACTGGTATACAAAGTCAAACATACTTATTAAGGTATAGGTTTGAAGTGGAATCACGATTCAAAGGTTTTTTCAAATGGCATAAATTTGTCGTACATTAATATCGAAAATTTGACTTAGCTTTTATGTACAAACGTGATTAGGAAATACTACTAGCCGCCTTTCCACATACTATTGATTTTAAAGGCTTATGATAGGAAGAAACGAAATGGATAGCAATTCCATTGTACAAAACTTTTAGCAAAGGATTGGTTGACTCAAGAGGCTCACCGATCTTGGTTGACTTAATTGTCTTTCTAAGGCCAACCCCATATTGAATATTCTGCATTCACTATTCAGTATTGAAGTGGCCTAACAATACGGTGAAGTGGTTGGACAATGCAAATATGGTGGCATCCCTTATGGGCCTAACTTCTTTCTCTACTCCCTCCTTTCATGTTTATAATATTCAAATTACTAATTCCTCAAGATTTTAATGAAAGTGGTTAATTTAGTTGATAATAACAAATATATCTTAAATTTATAATTTTTTTCAAAATTATTATTGTTATTAATATTTTTTCTTCTTCTAATTGTTTATAGATATATTCTCTCTTATTTTAATTATGGATATTTTTAGTTTAAAAATAATTAATACAATGAATGTTATAGATTAAATCTTATAAAAAAAATAAATATTATTTCAAACTTGGATATTATAAATAGGAATAAAGTGAGTATTTTTAAAAATAATATGTGTATTTTTTGTTAAGATTAATAAATGGTCAAATATATTTAATGAAATTATGATTGGAAAAACGAAATATATTTAATATCATAGCTAACTGAAGTAATTTATTAAATATTTTGTTAATTGTTGACTATGAATATATTTTATAAAGTAATTATTTTAAAAATAATAA
>PYAF01000208.1:10032-22150 GCA_007407185.1 Glycine tomentella | reverse complement strand
TTGTCTGTGTTTTTGTCTCACCTGACCCTGAACTATAGTGTCAAACAAAGTTTCCACCAATACAATATGTTTGCCAAGGCAAAACTTGAATTGGAAAACTAATTACTCACTCAATATTAGTGAAGTGTATGTAACACTCATTAGGTTATTCACTGCCATAAACCCTAAATCGGGATCCATAACCCCTAAGTCTGTAACAGGGGGCCTAAACCCTAATCACAACATGCTGCAATCATCTTCGTCATTTCAAAAAGAAGCGTTTGCCAAGGCAAAACTTGAATTGGAAAACTAATTACTCAATATTAGTGAAGTGTATGTACCACAGCGCCTAAACCCTAATCGCAACATAAGCACTGCACCCTAAACCGGCACCCATAAACCCTAACTCTATACCCACAATCCATATTAGTGAAGTGTATCTAACACTAAGTCTATACCCCGTGTTCTCTGTAACCGAACAACTAAACCCTACTAACAACATGAAACCTAACCCTAAACCAAAATCTGTCATCCATAGGTCTGTAACCCAAGCCATATACACTAATGAAAACATTAGACCTAGATCGGAATCCGTAAACCCAAAGTCAGTAACAAACGACCTAAACCCTAATCACAACATCAGACCTAAACCCTAATCACAACATTAGACCTAAACCCTAATCCAAATCACTAGCCCCCACCCTAAACCCTAATAATAATGTAAACCCTAATCCTAAACCGCCTTACGTAACCCTAATCACTAGCCCAGACCCTAAACCCTAATCACATCGTAAACCCAAATCTTTAACCACCTTACGTAACCCTAATCACTAGCCCACACCCTAAACCCTAATCACATCATAAACCCTAATCCTAAACCGCCTTACGTAACCCTAATCACTAGACCACACCCTACACCCTAATCACATCGTAAACCCTAATCCTAAATCGCCTTACGTAACCCTAATCACTAGCCCACACCCTAAACCCTAATCACATTGTAAACCCTAATCCTAAACCGCCTTACGTAACCCTAATCACTAGCCCACACCCTAAACCCTAACTGAGTGTAAACCCTAATCCTAAACCGCCTTACCTAACCCTAATCACTAGCCCACACCCTCAACCCTAATCACACCCTAAACCTTAACCACATCGTAAACCATAAACTAAACTGGAACACCTAAAACCCTACACACTAACCTAATATATATGTCGCTAACAAGTTCATATGATCCTAACAATTTTCTAATTTAAAAATACAACAAACTAAATACAAACCACAATCAGTTAAATGGACTTACTAGTTGACAGCGCTTCAAATTCGGCAGGGCTTCGCTTCAAACAAATCAACACCCAAAATCTAGAGAGAAGGCAGAGCTAATTCTAGAGAGAAGGCGCGAATCCTCAAATGTCACTTTCAGGGGGAACATATAGGCAAAAGGGGGCCAAACAAGCCTTGCCAGGGCGTGTTTGGTGACCCCATTTTACCAAATTTTCCCAAAATTGCACCATTTGCCTAATTAAATAATTAAATTGTATTTAATTTAATTTTTTGCCAATAAATGTATGTATAGGTTGCAGGAAAGGCAACACACTTCGGTCTCTTTCATTGTTTCTATTTTAGGCTTCAATTTTTTTTAGGCAGGTCTTGATATTGTTATATGTTCTATGCATCTGTTGTCCACGAAGCACAAAAAAAGATCAGATGATTCAACGAATTACCCTAAAATAATATTCAACGAAAAAACACCAAAATTATTTTGTGCCATGTCACTGCCGGGATTCAGAATGCTAATATTTATCTTCCATAACTTCTAAGAGCATATTCAAAAGAGAGTTTGTTGGATTTCTTAATCAAATTTTTGTAATTTCTGTTATATTTTTTTGGTCCACACAATGTTATATCATTCATAAAAAATTCATATAAAATTTTGTTCCAATGTAATAAACATTAAAAAATTCTAAAAAATTCACACATTTATATTTTTCTATTAAAACTTATCATTTTTTAGTTTTTATGAATATAAATAATAAATATGAAATATTATTATTAATGTGGAGTTTTGAGGTTGTTTGTTATTTATTTAGTTTGAGAAAATTAATGATAATTTTTTTCCTACTTCCGTTACTTTTTATATGTATTTGAAGATGGTTTTGGAGAAATAAAATAAAATAATTTTTTATAATAAAATAATTGTGAAATTATTTATTTTATTTCCTTCTCCTTTCATTTCATAACAAATTTATGTGTCTTCCTCCATATCTTAAGAAGCCTACCTGAAGCTTCTTTTTTATTTTTTATTTAATTTTTTCTCCACACGTACTTAGGATCCGTTTCCTTTTCATAGTGTATCATAAGCTTCTTTCTCTCTTCCTCTCTTCCCATTTCACGCTTCCGCTTCCTCATTTTCATTCTTCTCCACACCCATGGACCTCCCTCACGCACCACCATCGTCGCCCGCAGGCCTCCCTTCGCGTAACCACCACCGTCACCCGCAAGCCTCCTTCACGCAACCACCACCGTCGCCCACGAACCTCCCTCACGCAACCACCACCGTCGCCCGCGGGCCTCCATTGCGCAACTGCCATCGTCGCTCGTGGACCTCTCTCACGCAACCACCATCGTTGCCAACGGATCTCCCTCACACAACCACCACCATAAAATTTGTTGCCTTTGTTCTTCTTCGCGTTATTTTTCCTCTTTTTTTAGATGGGTGGTTGATGCCAGATAATAGTATTTTATTGTTAAAAACTGGGTGCTTATATAGGATACGCTTCTTTTTTTTAAAGAAACTATTCTGCCACAGATGCAGTCTCCAGTGCAGAGTTTCTTTAAGAAACGATTTTTTCAAGTGAAGGAATCATGTAAGCACTCCTAATTGGAGATGCTCTAATAAAAGAGGTTGAGAAGAATATCTTTTATTCAATGATGGAACCAGAAAACAATTGATAGAGACTGTGGTGGATTCAAAATTTTGTTTAATGCACAAGAAAATAATTCATAATATTTTTATAGAAAAATAATCATATAAATTTTTATAAAATGCATAAGCTCATGACAAAATATTCCAAAATATTTAAATTTTTTTGAATTACAATTATCTTTTACACTCTTCAATTTATTTTTTTCTTTTATCTCTTATAATATTTTAAGTTCATTTTAGACAAAATTGTCTTGTGGGGACAACTTTCATTTTTTATTAAAAATCTTTATGTAAAAAAAGTTACTTGCGGGGAAAATTACCCCCATAGTAGTGTGAATGCATCAGGAAAAAGGAGTTCTTACCAATTCAATACACAAATTTATTCGAACTTAATTCATTTGCTTAAGTTGGGCTTCAGTCTAAAAGGCTTAAGCGCTAATTAGCTTATGCAAATTAACTTAAATACTTATTTTAGTTTTGTTTTTTTTTTCTTTTAAAGAAATATGATTTCATTGATTCATTAACAGTAGTGCATATATAATAATAGATAAATTGATTAACATTCACATGTCAAAAACCAATTATGCCTCTATGTTATCAAAATCATTTTCATCATTATACTTGCTATTATTGTATAGGCATAAGAATAATAATATATGAAGAATACTATAAAAGAATAAAATAAAGTGTTGTTAACTAAATTTTAATATGATAAAGTATCTTGAAATTTGAAAAGAATTTGGTGCCATTCCAAAGTCAAGGCATGCTAACGTTGTCTCATACTTTAAGGCCAAATATTTGGAAGGGGGGTGTTCGTACTCTTGAGATATAGGCAAATGAATATGTTTTATTTGTAAAAAAAATAATTGAATTATCATATCCACAGAAAATATGTATAATATAAAAGAAAATAAACAACTCGATTTTAGAAATATTCATTGTAGCAAGTTGTCAGTTTGTTATGGTGAATATATTAAGTTTTAATTTTCAAAGAAAGATTTTCGTTGTGGTGAATTAAGAATTCGCTATGATGAAAGTAAACTATTTCAAGTTTTTTGAAATAAATTTTGGAGTGAAACTAGATTCAAAAGAAGAAAAGCTTTGCTAAGATGAAATCCATAAAATTCTACACATGAAATTTGTTCTTAATCAATCTCTTGTTGAAGTACAAGTGTGAGGTAAAGTTCTACATCGGATAGAAATAGAAAAGTTGAGCACCATATAAGTGAGGAGAAGACTCATAAATCTGAGCCTTAAGGTTTTGAATTAAAGTGTGGTGTCTAGTTCACTTATATGGTTACTCATGATCCATTGGTGTAAATCTCTCCGATATTTACCCCCCCTCAATGTCCTAACATTTGGTATCAGAGCCGATGGTTCGACTTGGTGATCGGCTCGGACAAGTAAGAAGGCGGTTATGGATCCATGGACATGGAGATCCTTTGTATTACTAGAGCATGTTGACGACAATGGCTAGACAAATGAGCCAAGGCAACCACGATTAAGCTTTAAGGGTCACCGTTGGATACTCGAGGAGAAGACTACCATGTGGGAGAGACTCACACTTGAGGGGGAGATTGTTGGAGTACAAGTTTGATGTAAAGTCCCACATCTAACAGAAATAGAAAAGTTGAGCACCATATAAGTGAGGAGAAGATCTATAAACCTGAGCCTTATGGTTTAGGGTTAAAGTGTGGTGTCTAGTTCACTTATATGGTTACTCATGACCCATTGGTGTAAATCTCCCCGATATTTACCCTCATCGATTTCCTAACATTATTTCCACATTCTCTTTCCATAAGTTAAAATTTATCCCTTTCAACATAGGAATCATGTTCACTTGAGCAGGCAGTGATTTATCTTTAATCTTCTAGCCTTTGATCTTTCCTTATGATCTTTATTGTTGGGCTAGTAAGCTCCCATTAAACCTAATTGGCCTAACACTGTTATCCACCCATTTATCTTTTATTTACTTAGGAATCTATTTAGGTATATTTAATTGATCACTTTAATTTACCCAATATATATTAAATAACATAATACAATTATTAATACAATATGTAGCACATAATAACATCAGGAAATTTAATTTCCTAACAATCTCCCACTTAGGCTACATATTGACCCGAGATAATCATATCATATATCCTTAGTGCGCAACTGTATGCTATTTATCCTTAGATTCCTCCTTAGATACAATCTGGTTCATCTCCTATATCAATATGAGATCATTGCGGCTTTTGTCACTCTTAGGCGTAACTAAACCTTTCATAGTCATCACACCAATATATTCAACAACATAGATCAAGTATAGATGAGTGGCACGGAATTTCATGCAATGTGATCTCTACCATGCTTATTTCCAAATGATCCTTCTTTAGTCCTTATGAGATCAATCCTTAATTTTCCGCATACACAACATAAATACAAGCACAAAAATACACATTTAGAGGAAAAATAACATCAAAATCTTTATTCTGCAGAAAATAAACATATAAATGTTTTTACATAGAACACCAACATAAATAACTCCCACTAAACCGTTGTGTAATCAAACAAAATAACACCCATATGAGCAGTATGCTCGTGAAAGACCTTAGGCACTAAGGCTTTAGCAAGCGGATATGCAAGCATGAAGTTTGTCCCTATGTGTTTTATGGAAATCTGACCACTCTGAACTCTTTCTTTAATAACCAAAAACTTTATATCGATGTGCTTCAATTTTTAAGAGCTTATGTTATTGTTGGAGTACAACACTGCTGACTTGTTGTAACAATAAATCTTTAGTGACCTTTCAACACCATTTACTATACACAGCCCTGTGATAAAATTTTGCAGCCATACCCCATGGTTGGATGCCTCAAAACAAGCTACAAATTCAACGACCATAGTAGAGGAAGCTACAAGTGTTTGCTTAACACTCTTCCATGAAATAGCTCATCCAACCAACATGTAGACATAATCTGATGTGGATATTTTACTATCTTAGCATCTAGCAAAATCAGAGTTAATATACCCGATGATCTCTAATTCATCTGACCTCTAATATGTGCCATTGAGAAAATCCACTATTAGTCTTTTCTCGCTGAAGCCTTTCTTCCTCTTACACTCAGTGAGCAATGAGCTCATTAAGAGTCCATTTATCCTTTTGTGTATTGTAACTCACTATAAATTGACTGTATTGTGCAAGAAGAGAAATGAGAACCAAGTGCAGAAGCAAATTATCAGATAGCTCTAACTTTAGTGCCTTGAGTTTTTCAGCAAGATTAGACATCTGAATAATGAACTCCCTTATGTTCCTCTTTCCTTTATACTTCATGGTTACTAGTTTTGCTAATGTGTTACTCGTTTCCGCCTTTTCATTTTTAGCAAAATATTGTTCAATTTCTTTGAGGAACTTTCTAGCATCAGTGCTCTCAATAATAGAGCCTCGAAACACCTCCGGAATGGAGCATTTCATGATCATCAGACTCCCAAATTTGGATTTTTCCAGAGCGAAAGTGGGTTTCTCCATCCTTAGCGCAAGGTCTAGATCCATGCAATCAAGAACAATTTTCACATTCTCTTTCTTTAACATTCATGTCATACCAAATGCATAATTTAAACAAAATAAATATACATGACATTAAAAAACAATCCAAACCAACGTGGATCCATTTACAAGACACCTAGCACAACATTAACATTTGATCTTTGGACCAAAAATATCAATTTGTAAGTGGTACTCTCAATGCAGTAATCAAACATTGACAATAAATTCTATCAAGCTATAGTCTTCCTTTGGGCCGACTGCTGCTTACACGAAAATCTTTATAATCGTCACATATTTATCGCCACATGTATATATATTATTTGGCCAAATAATAATCTTCCTTTGGGCCGATGATTATTCACATAAATAACAAATATACTCATCTTTATACTTTACAATAAGAGATTATCTACAACAGAGGTTACTTTAACAACAATATTGTTTCAACCAATTTATCATGAAATACAAGACAATTAAAAGCAATAATAATTAAATAAAAAACCATAAACCAAAGGTTTATTTTATTTAATTAAATGTCTAAGTTCCTTAATTTTCTAAATGGGATTATAATAAAATTACCCAAACTTTATCATAATGGATTGAATGTCATTCCTGATAACAAATTATCATTTAATTTATTAACATTATAGGAAACTTGAAGCACAATTTTTTTTATTGTCCAAAAAAAATGAAATAGAAAATAACAAATTGTTTCTAGGATCATAACATCATGGTATCCATGGATTCACAAATAGCACATAACAACTTTTAATATTAAGCAAATATTATGCTACCCGTATCATAAATTTTGAAACAATTTAAAACCACGGAACCATGGAACAATAAATTGTAAGGCCATTAATCATTCAATGGCAACAGTTACACAAACCGAAAAAACATGGGAATAAAAAAAATAGTTTTTCGCTGGAACCAAAATTACCAAAATTCAATTGATGAAATTCTAATTCACCAAAAGGACACTTTCACAAAAACCAAAATTGTGAAATGTTCTCAATTACCAATAACAGTAGTATTTGATTTGACCAAAGCAAGCACTTTATGAAATCAAGTGTAAAGAGTGTAAAGTAAAACCACTTTTGTATGCACGGTCTTGAAACTAGAATAACATATTGAATGACTCGACCCGCATTAAAATCCAATAATTTCTTGATAATTCAATATGATATGGCTCTGATACCAATTGTTGGAAATATAAATCCTTAATCCTTATGGTGAAAACCATCACCCAATAAAACCCTATAAGCATAATATTGAATCATCAAGAAATCTTAAACAAATAATGCATATTTGTTTCCATTGCGGCAGCGATTTATCTTTAATCTTCTAGTCTTTGGCTTTTCCTTATGAGCTTTAGTCTTCCTCAGTCAAATCACTCCTTAGAGGGTATTCTCTCTGGATGGGAAAGAAAGAAAAGAAACTTGATTTGACATATTGGGAACCATAACCCTATATATAGTGTTTATTGTTGGATAGTAAGCTCCCATTAAACCTAATTGGCCTAACATTGATATTTACCCATTTATCTCATATTTACTTAGGAATCTATTTGGGTATATTTAATTGATCAATTAACTTACCCAATATATATTAAATAGCATAATATAATTATTAATATAATATGTAGCACATAATAACGTCGGGATATTTAATTTCCTAACATCTCTCAATTCAATGTAACCAAGATCCAAACTAAAATGATTAATCTTAATTCCTTAGTGATTCATCCTTGAATTTTAAGTCAAATCCCTAATTCCTTAGGTGATTTAACCTAAAACTCAGAGTTTGAACAGTGAATCTCTATAATGCAAATATGTGATTTAGTTCCTAATAACAAATCCTTGCACAATCTCAATTTAGATCTAGGATATGAAACTTGTTTTCACAGAGTCCAAATCCCTAAAAGTTAGGTTGATCACTCCTAACATTTATCTAAGCATAGAATTTAAATAGGATCACTTAACAAAGAATTGCATACTTGAGTTCTACTTCTCTCACTCAGCAACTTGAAATTTACCTCAGAATGAGAATCACAAAAAGAGAGAGAGAGAGAGAGAGAGAGAGCTTTCAATATTCTATTTTTGAAATTAGAAAAAGAACTAAAAGACATTTACAAGGATGTTACAAGCTCTTAGATAGAGAAATGATACAACATTATTTTTTTCTGCAACAGAGGATTTTCATTGTATTTAGAACACATTTCGTTGCAGCAAATTTACAATATTAACAAAGGACTTCTACATTTAATCTTCATGCTTCTAATCCATGCTCGTTGGGGCGAGAAAATTACTCGATGTGACAAGATTATGTTTGTAACTCATCATTCCTTAACTCAAGGTTTTCTGCTTGCATATTCATGCTTAACTCAAGGTTTTCTACTTGCATATTTGTTATGACGAGGTGTAGCTTTGTTATACCGAATCTTCACAACTTCCACTTGATCACTGATCCTCTTTCGTTGTGACGAGATTAGGTTTTCAACTCATCATTCCTTAAAGCACAAAATCTGCCCTTGTAACATCCAAATTTATCATAAAAACATTAAAAATTGTCTTTTTGGTTTTATATAATTTAT
Organism: Glycine tomentella; assembly: GCA_007407185.1. Lineage (NCBI taxonomy): Eukaryota > Viridiplantae > Streptophyta > Magnoliopsida > Fabales > Fabaceae > Glycine > Glycine tomentella. The sequence goes on along the minus strand of PYAF01000208.1, from coordinate 13,119 downwards.
TTACAAAAAACAATAATTATTAACACAAATCCTATAGAAAAACTAGGATAATTACTCACTAAAACAAGGTGTGGAAAATAATAATCAAAATACCCCAAACTTAAACAATTGTTGTCCCCAAACAACACAAATCCTACTAAGGTTGATGAAAATTAATCATACAAATACAATAATGATCAAAATCATCAAACACATACACCATCACAATGAGATTGTAATTCATGCATGACTAAGGGAATCATATGTACAACAATATTCACAAGGAATCATCAAAGTTCATGGAAATAATTTTTCAAAGATTGAGGATAATGGCAACTTATGAATGAGAATTCACAAATTGCATGGCCTCTCACATTCAAGTGTTTCACTCAAGGCAAGATTTGCCAAGGTTATCACTTTCACTCATTTACACATTGAAATGCTACAACTCAACTTTGTTTTTCATTAAAAAAAAATATCACATAGAAGCATGAATCACTAAGAGCTTTTAGGCTTGTAACTTGGTTGGGCTTGAAACAAATATTTTTGTTTTTCTAGACAATCAAAATCATCCAAGGATCAAGAAGAACAAGTAAATGTGCTAGTTTTAACATAAGCATTCACCTATTCTTTCCAATTTTTTTCCCAACCAAGTTTCTCCTTTTTAGTGTGAACTTGACACTTTTATTTCTATTTTTTGTTTTTTTTATTTTGCTTTCTTAGAGACTTCATCTCCCTCTCTTTTATTTTTGCCTTTTTTATTTCATTTTTCTTTATTTTCGAGAAACTTGGTTTTCTTTTTCCTCCCTTGCCAATTTTGAGTTTTTATGACAACCTTTCCATATAGTGAAACCACTCTAAACTTATGTCAAAACTTTATCTTTAAAAGATTGCTCTACTATCACTAGGATGAGGGAAACAATGGTTTTTCTCATTAAGCTTTTATTGAAAGGTTTTCACAAGAAAATATTTCTATTTCTATTTTTGGCTAAAAAAGGGTTCAAGGGTTAAAATTAAAATATTTGTTTGTTGGATTTTTGGCTAAGAGGAAATGAAAGAAGAAATAAATGTCTTGATCACTTTCATGCTCTACATGAAATCCTAATGACATAGAAATCAAACAAAATCAATGATAAACACAACAATTGTGAAACACATTCATTCATTGTGTAAGCTCACACCTCACACCTTACAAGGTATGAGCATGTTCATGAATCTCATCAAAAAGCGTCACACAACCAATCTCTTTCAAATGCACCAATCAAATGAATTCATCCAAGTTAACATGCACGAGTCCCTATAGAATTAGCCCAATTATCAATCAATCAATCATGTGTTGTAATGTGCTCAATCATTTCAAACCAAACAAGGAACTAGTAACAATTTATTTTATTTTTCATTTTGAATTATTTTATTTTTATTTTTCTGTCAAAATAGTTCACCATGGCGAACTAAATATATGTTTATTGTTTTCTATTGGGGATTTTTCTAAAGCCAGAGTAGGATTCGCTATGGTAAAAATACACTTATTCATTTTTAATGAAGTGTTCCTCATTGTAGCGAATTTACCACTCACTATGGCGATTTTTATGACATTTCAAAAACAAAATAAAAACACACAAACTAATACAACTATAAATCAAATTAAAAATGAAAACATTCAACAATCAACTCAAAAAAATTATCCAAATTCTACAAAATAATAACAAAATCAAATTAAATTGTTCCAGATCATGAAAGATAGAGAAGACAAAAGAGAGAAGTGAGAGATAAGAGAAGAGTAACATCTTCAAGGAAAAATCTTCTCCATTTGGTCTGCATTAGTAACACTCTCGATGGTGTCACCAGTGTAACAACCTAAAATTATTCTAGATATTATATTTTTATTAGAATTAAATTTTTAAGAAATCGTTAGATAATAATATTTTTTACTGAAACGTATACTAGTCTAAATTCTAAAACTTATAGATTATAGAAGTTTTTAAACTGATACATGTATTATAAGTAGCCATAGTCCTTGTTACAAAAGTCAATATTAAACAAGTACAAGCTTTTCAAAACAAAAGTCTACTTTATATCTTCATTTCTACACCATCACCGACCCAGGTCATCAAGGAAATTGACCACTATTGCCATCTAAAAAAAATAAAACAAATCTAGTGAGAAATAAAATTTCTCAGTAGGCAAAATCTAAACCATCAAACACGTTAGTACGTTAGTAAATTCTCAATATAACCAAATAAATTCACAAAAGAATTATGCAGCTATATGAATGCATGAAATGAAGTTCTACCAGGGTGCACATGGCCTCTATATATCGTACTGTATGTAGCTACATCTCATACTGGATGTAGACACTGCGACCGTCTTACTCAAACATGCATGATTTATGCCATATACGTGCACTTGGTCACTACATATTGTACTGTATGTAGTATCAAATTCTGTTTCACAAAATCTCGTACTGGATTTGGAAACATGAATCAACATATCATCACATCAAATCCATCAATAACAAAATCCATGGGCAAATAAACACAACTTCATGGAAAAATTTATATCGCAACAACTTACATATCCAAAAGTATGGTTTAAACTATCATACCTTATTCAAGTAAAAATCATACCAACTTAGGCATGATAATTGAATATCCACAGGCTATAGAAAAATCATGTTAGTAGTCTAACTAATAAACCACAATATATCTTTCAAATAATTTCTAATTCCTTTAAACCTTCACAAGAAAAGATTAAAACCTAGCATGTATCGTGATCTCCTTTCACCTACCACCTTACTACTTCATCCTCAAATTTAATTACTCAAGCATTTGAACCATTTAACTACATATCATTCAACATCTACTTCTCACAATTAATTAAAAACATTCCCATAATAAAAATATGAATATACAGCCCAAAGGTCATCAAATCACTTCCAAAATCATCAAGTGTGATTCCAAATATCACCAATATTTCAACATATAAATCATCACCTATCCTATGGTCTAAATCAACATTTTCACATCATAAAATAACCTTCAAATAACATGAAATTTCAACCCAAACAATAACCATAAATCTGCCTAATTAAGCAAATAGGTTAAACCA
>PYAF01000207.1:134460-145900 GCA_007407185.1 Glycine tomentella | reverse complement strand
CGATTAAGACAGAGAGCCATGATTTCTTCATGTATGCATGTAATAGCATGTAATCGATTACCAGTTTATGTAATCGATTAAGACAGAGTGACCATATTTTCAAGAATGAACTATGTAATCGATTATCACGATGTGTAATCGATTAAATACCAACAGGTCATGTATTTCTAAGTAAACATGTAATCGATTACCAAATTCTATAATCAATTAAGACAGAGAGTTCCATCTTTCATAAAAAGTCTGAGTAATTGATTAATTCGATATGTAATCGATTACAATGATCATGATTTGTTGTCTAAAGGGCACGAAGAACAAAATAATCGATGCTACTGGCCTTGTAATCGATTATTAACAATGCAACTTTATTTTTCCAAAAACTTCTTAAGTGCCTTTCTAATAAATTGCTTTTACTTAATCATTTAATCTTAACAATCCTAGATGAATGATTCATGCATGATATGCTCAATTGGATTATCAGATCATAAACTCCCTTTTACATTAATCAAATTGGTCTTCAAGCTTTCTTTGGAACTTTTCCTTTGAGCATGTTGAAAGCACAAAACCTTGAAGCTTGATCTTTGTTCATTGATGCTTGGCTTCATCTGAATCAACAATCTCCCCCTTTTTGGCCAAGATAGATCTTAGTGAGGATCTGTCAGTCACTAGTTAAGTGACTAGCCTTAGAAACTTGAGATAGAGTAATAAGGGTTATATGTAAAAGAATAATGTTTCTGTTCTTTTTAACGGTTGAGAACCTTTATTGATTGATTCTGGTATGCCTTTATGTAGGGTGTGATATAGAGGTTATTGGTGAGTGTGACCACGAGGCCGGGAGAGCCAGTGTAGCACTCAGAGCAAGTAAACTCTTTGTTCTTGGGAGTTTTTCCATTGTCTGTGTTCCACCATACTCGAAGGGAGTGATGGTTATTGTATGTCATGATGCATGTATATTGAAATTGTGTGTTATTGCTTCTTATTGAAAACATGTATATTATGTACACTATGATAGTGTGGTGTGACTAATGAGATTCTCTGGCCAGTAGAATGGACTAAATATGGACTTCCATTAGAGTTAGAGTTACGTGGAACAACTCTAAGTGGTCAATATAAATATATGTAATAAAACCTGAGAGAAATGTACCCGTCACGGATGATCTTCTCTCGGAAGTGTCATATATGTCCGAGGAAGTCCTGGGAGAATGTGCCCATTGCGGATGATCTTTCTCAGGAAATATGATATATCTATATGTATATGTTGTATCTGTGTTATGATATACATGTGATATGTTTTGAGAGCCATGATGGTTGGTTTGTGTATGATGCCAATTTTAATATTATATGCCATGGAAGTGAACTAGGGGGACGAAAGACCTCCAAGGACCCTGAGTTTACTGAGATTGTTATCTCACCCCTGTTGGGGATTACATGTTTTGCAGATGATGCTCAGGGAGCAGATGGTGGATCCTAGGGCAAGAGGCCAGCGTAGGGATAGGTTCTGTGTGAACCTTAGGCATAGATTTTGAGAGCATGTTAGCTCATCTATTTTGATTATGCCTGTTATTTTGTACCCTAAGGGGAGTATGTATAGTTTGATATATATATATATATATACATTGTATATTATGAGAATTCACCATATATCATGTACAGTGGGTGTTGTTAATGATGTTTGATGACGTCATTTTGTTTTTTGCTTCCAATTTCATTATCTGTGATAATTGCTGCGCTTAACGACTATAAATCAATGTTAATGAACCAGATGCATACGGGTCGTTACAGGAGGGGATGATGGAGGATCAATGCAAGCTAAAGAGCTAGGACTCAAGCACTTCAAGATCATATCCAATCTAACTTGTATCTCTTGGAAAAGCAAGAAGAAGCCCACAAAAGTAGTGAAAACACAAAAGGAGTGTTGTTTGTTTTAATAGATTAAAAGCATCCTATAACAGATTAAAAGCATCTTTTGATACCTGTAATCGATTAAAAGCATCTTGTAATCGATTAAATCAGCCTGAAAAATGTAAATAGCTTTGTTTTAATCGATTACATGTCGAATTAATCGATTATTTTGTTCATATATTAGTTTCCAGGAAGGATAAGAGAAAAATAATCGATTACCAAACCAAGTAATCAATTTTTTAGGTTAAATAATTGATTACATGGACAAAATAATCGATTAAACCAGTTTTCAAGCTACTTTGCACATGTTTGGGAAGCCAAAGGTCACTTATGGAAAGCTTGCACTTCAAGCTTCATTTCAATTTGTATTTTCTTACATTTCAGTGACATTTAGCTTGTAATTTTGTGGCCTATATAAAGTGCAAAAACTGAATGTAACTAACTTTGGTTCATTAATACAATTTCTAAAAATTGTTGTGAGAGTTTCTCTCTTGTTCTTGTTCAAGAACTTCTGAGTCTTATCAATGGCTTCCCAATGCTATTGTGGTGATTCTTCCTAGGCTTATTGTAAATCCTTTTCCATGGTGCCATTCATTGTCTTCACCTTCATCCCTATCCTATCCTTTCTTCCATCTTCCATTTTTTCTGCAATTTAAACTTCTGAAACAGCCCCAATTCAAGGAGTGATGGAGTTTCTGTGTTCTTGAGGTCTGCTTGAAGCTTGGATTCTATTGCAAGGTAGATTTGGGAAAACTTAATGGCTATGGGTTCAGCTGTTTCACATCATTTACCAGAGAGCAGTCATGAAAATTGTCCTGTACAAACACCATTAGCAGCTTTAATGTCAAGGGAGTTTAAAGAAGCTCAAGGTACTTGCAAGTAGTGGCTAATTCAGTGGACAAACTCCCCATCAGATGATGCTACTTGGGAGCATGAATCTGATATAGTTTTACACTATCTAGATTTTATTTTGCCACAAATGAACATTGTGGACAAGGATTTTCAGTTGAAGAGGAGGGCAATGTTAGGTCCAATGAGCTTGGGAGGAGACGTAGGACTGGAGCTCCCTCATGGGCCAAGGACTATGTAACTGAAGTGTCATTAGTTGGCCTAATATTATTGTATTTCTGTTGCATTGTTTTCCATTAGATGAGGTGGTTTGTATTGGTTAGTTCCAAGTAGTTAGTTGCTGATGTAAAAAAAGCAAGAAAACCTTCTTCCATTTGGGGATTATCAGTGAAATATACAAAGTTTTCCTTCTCATTTTCTCTATTTTCTATCCAAGTTCTTCTGTTAGGGTTCGCGTCCCTTTCACAATACTTCACCATTATTAAGTACAATGCCACAAAATAATGTCATGAACAATCAATGCTTGGGACATGGATTGTTAAGTGATAGTATTACTCAAAATAATTATTGTTCTCGGTAGGTTAATTAAGCAAGGAGTCTGCCTAATGCTGTGGAAAATATTAGCATGCCACAGATTGGCACATGTGGTATGCTTTCTAATGTTGTGCCAAATAATGATTCTTCCTGGAATAATTTTTGGCGGGTCAATTGCATGGTACTATGCATCAATTTGGTCAGTTAGATGATACATCGTAGTTCATAGATTGAGTGATAACTAAAAATGAAAAAGTATTTCAACATACAATTGAAGTCGTTGGAAGGACGAAGAAGAAACACTTAAGTTTATACTAGTACAATCAATCCGAACTATGTCCAGTTTCCTTCATAGTCCTGTAAAGGGTTCTACTAATCAAAACTTAATTATAAAAACAAGTATTTTGTCCTGCCGCTTTTGGCCACAACAATATTTCCTAGGCCACTTCTAACACACCTTAATTTAGACTCCCCATAAATCTAAGAACACACAAGTATTGTTCAACACTAAGTCACTCCTGGCTTTCACAAACAACAAAGGTTTGAAATGAATACACATATTAAAAACACTCAATGAGTGGATAAACACAAACGCAACTACAGTCAGACAACTTTGCTAAGCAAAGAATAACAAATTAAGCACAAATTATGTCGTCCAATGAATGGACAAATTTCAGCACTTCAATATTTCACTTGCTTGTTTTTCTCTTCATTTTCATGTGTGCATGCAGTGTTTTGAGTCTCCTTTTTATAGACTTCAGTGAAGAGATTCGTTGAGAGATTAAAGCCTTCCTTGAAATGATTGTTGTCTCACAACTGTTAGATTGTGCAATGTGTCCCTTTCTTAAGAGGAGAGAGAAAGAGAGAGCAGACAAAAGTACAGACAATCAGATATATTTTTCTTCCACAACTTGTATGATAACGACTCTGAAAAATATTCTACTTCTATTATCTTCTATTCTGTCCTTGCATGCTTGAAATACAAAAGTTAAAAATTTAAATAAGAGAGACAAAATGAATTTACAAGTATATACGTACATGCACTTTCCTTATTGTCTAACATGAATGCAATACGAGGTTGAATGTCATGTATGCTTAATTTAAAATGATTTGTGTAAGTGATTAAGTCCTTTTGACGAGTACAAAAAGACACAATGTATAAACATTGGTGTTAGAAATCGTTGGACACTTGTTTCTAACAGCACATTGGATGCTGAATAATACTTAATAAAACATGTTTCAATTACCATTGGGTGATTACTTATAAAAGCATCATCAGGATAAAAATTTGTTACCATGTGAGTTCATATATAGTAAGTTCTATTTCACTTAAAAGTAAATAATTAGTCCATCAATAATTTATACGATTGTTATCATCAAAACATTGGGTATGGATGAATCATTTACTTATGACACATTAGAGTGTCCAAACCTAACACAAATTTTTGTTATATTTTGTGCATTTGCAATAAATAAAAAAAAACTACTATTGACCCCTACCCATTTTGTTCTTGGCCCCTACCAAGGGGTGAAATCCTAATTTTTCCCTTCAGTAAAAAAATTCCCACTCCTCTCTCTTCCCTCTCCCCCCTTCCTGGCACCCTCCCTCTTCCTCTTCTCCTCCTCCTCCCACCAGCAACAACAACCATTCCCTTCCCCAACCTTCCCTTCTCCTTCCTCACCATTTTTTTTTGTTTTGAAAAATAAGAGTATCAAAATCAAAAATCTGTTGTAGAGAAATCTACAACATAATTGCTATTTCATTCCTCTTATTTTTTGGGTTTTGAACACCATAATGGAATCACAATTCCATTGTGTCTCTGGACAAAGAATACAATGAAATTGTGATTTTGTTGTGTGTTTTTTTTATTACAACGAAATCAAAATTCTATTGTTTAATTTTTTGATCACAACAGATCATGATTTCGTTGTGATGTGAAATAATTATACAACATAATCTTGATTTCGTTGTGTTAAGGGGTGTGCCAAATAAATAATAATGGAATTGTGATTCCGTTGTTATGTCTCGGGTGAAAAGAAAATACAACGGAATTGTGATTTTGTTGTATATGTATGCAATGAAATCACAAGTTTGATGCGATAAAGGGTGTGCAAAATTGGTTAACAACAAAATCATGATTTTGTTGTGTATTCTATTCACCGAAATCATAATTTTGTGAGAAGGGTCAGCCCCTTAGTAGGGGCCAATAGCAATCCCAATGGGCCAATAAAAATTCCCTTGGAGTAACACTACGCATAGTTGTTGGCCTTCAAAAAAATGTTGTTGTTATATCAATGAATGGGTGCATTAGGAAATATCAATGTTTCACAAAATATTTCAGTTAGTTTATAACTTTTTTTTACTAGTTGAAATTTAGCTTGTTTGAGTATTTGGTAAAAAGAATAGTAGATTCTAATATTTTCGAGACGTCGTTTCAAATAACAGATGCTTAAACCATGTAAGGTTTTTTGTGTCATCTCCATTAGCAAACAAACGCTTAAACCTTTGAATGATCGGATGATACCACAACCCTTCACTGGGGGACATTTCTTTTTGCTTTCATCACTGCTACACTTGTCATCATCCTTCACTTTGTACCGTGATACCCCACATCTGAGGCATGTGTGCATTTCTTCATATTCATGTCTGTATAGTATGCAAACATTAGGGCAGGCATGAATTTTCTAATAATCCATACCTATCAGACACACTATCTTCTTCGCCTGATAATAACGTTTTGGCAACATGTTTTCCTCTGGAAGCATATCGTACACTACCTGAAGTAGTGAAGTGAAGCTTTGGTCACTCCACCCATATCTGGCCTTAACATTAACTAGACTTAATTTTGTTTACAACAACGTCAAAGACTGCTTGCACCCCAGATACAAAGGAGTCTTCAAATCACTTTCCAATGTATCATACACAGGGGCATGTGCTTGCTAGAAAGACTCTTGTCCAAGATCACAAATCATATCCTCTAATCAATCTTCCATTTGTACATCAACCGGTTCAGTTTGGGACCCCATCTGCATGTCTGGCAATTCACCATGCCATATCCATGTTGTATAATTCTTCTTAATCCCATCACACAAAAGATGTTCCCGTATGTCGTCTAGTGCTTATCGTCTCCCATTCAAACAGTTTATAAAAGGACATAAATATTTTCCATCCTCATCCGGTCGACGCCAAATTCCAAGAAATGTTCAACGCCTTCCTCATACTCAAGGCTCATGAGACTAGCATTCGTCTGACTTTGATCCATCTAATTAATAACTCTGTGGCCTTATCCCATTCAGGAAGACATTTTTTTATAGTAGATTCATACATAAAGGTTAAGTCTCTTTTCTTAAACGTGACAAAATTTCAGCAGCATTTCGCATTGATCTCCAATTACACGACATGAAAACGGTGACATGAATTCCACCACAATCAAGTATGCACGCAGAGAACAAAGTGAAATGCACTATACCAAAATTTCATCAAATTTAAGAAAATAAACTTAACTTATACATATGAATCTACTATAAAAAATAACTCTTCCCAAACTGTCCAAACGGACAACTCAAGATTCAATACAACGATTGATCCAAACTGTCTGGAAGAATCATTGTATTAAATGTCAAACGTGAAACTAAGGTTCACTCATAATGAACATAACTTGTATATAAAACAATAGTCACATAACAAAAGTTATAAAAGTCGGGTAACAAAAAAAAGCATCAAAAGTTAATGAATAACATTCATACCTGTGAAGGTGCTCACTAACAATAACAATCAATGTCTTAATGATGATGCAAACAACAACCCAAAAAATCCCTACAAATTACAATTAGAACTGCACAATGTTATTTAAAGGGGTTGCAATTAAAAGGAGTGAGCGGGATGCAAAAGCTACCTAACCATAACATATAACCATAGTGGAAGGTACATTTATATGAGGACACTACACACTTTATATACTTTAACCAATGTAAAAGATAACAGAGAGAGTAAAGACTAACATCCATAACATATATTTAAATTAGGGGTTTGGTTACTTTTTTTAAGAAAACAAAACAATTGTTTCAATATATATTAAAATAACAGAGAGAGTAAAGACTAACATCCATAACAACTTTACACAGCCCCACACCTTATCGCTTACCCAAATTTCTAGTATTCACAATTTAATCTTTGACATGTCCTAAGGTTATAACAACAGCTACCCAAAGAAAATAGAAGTTGATCTCCAACATTAAATTAACATAAACTAAATCAATTAATTGAAAATATTATTATGCATGAATACCTTATATACCCAATGGTGTCCCTGGCTACAACAAAATTGCAGCCCTCAGAAGTGAGAACCAAAATAGATATTAGTTGCAGCCCGTAAAAATGGAATTATTTTATAGTAAGAGAGCAAATTAACAAGTAAGAGACAAAGACAGGCATTCCCACATATGCATATACGATGAAAGGATAGTTTAAGTAGAAGAATCTATGCATTGCTTAATAATGTTCAAAATAATGATATAGACAAACATACACGTGTGTGGTTATGATATTTTCAAATATAATTTTGAAGGCTAGGTAGGAATCTTGTAAAGTTTAAGTGTGTATTGATTGAGCATTTTTAGTTTAATATTTTTCTATTCTTCTTAGCTTATTTGACTTCTCTTGGACTTTTATTTTCTCACTCCAACTCAGTTTTTGTCTCAGGCAAAAAATTGGGCTTAATTGATAATTGTTGCTTATTTTCAGATTTTTTGCTTACTTGACCCATCTTCATTGTGTAGTATCTATAGGATTCTACAGAAATCCAAATTGAGCATATGAGTAGTCCTTGGAATGATAAGAAAAAAGAGCTACAATTTTGTCAGAGATAAGTCAAGGCCAATTATAACACCCTAAAATTACGATAACTGAAAATAGATATTTGGTGTATTTGTTGTGATTGTTTGATTATTTGATTAGTTTATATTAATTTTCGTGTTATGTGAATTATCCATGCGCAATTGTTTGGTGTAGATGTCAAGTTATGTGGAGTTGTTGGAGCTGCGTTGTAATTGAGTGATTTCGAGTTTGACACGAAACCTTTTTTAGTAAAATCATCATCCTAGATTAGTTAACCATTGGATCTCCTTAAAAGTTTACAGATAGGTTCCTAACCCACATATCTAACTTGTGGCCGTTGGGATTGTCACAATAATTTCTGTAGTGGGAGAAATTAATTTTTTCACTGAACCAGGAATTTAAAAATTGGGCAGCTCGCCCAGGCGAATTTTGCAGGCATTTTTGCTCGCCCGGGAGAGTCAAGGCGGTGATAAATACTTACAGAAGCCTCTAAATTACGAAAATGGAGCTTCTTCTTCCTCCAAACACCCACCACACCTCCCAACATCATCCTCCACCATCCAAGACCACCGGTGACCACCACAGGCCGCTATTGCTTGCCACGAGACCATCGCACAGAGAAGAACCCTTTAATCGGAGCGAAATCTTCAAAACTCAACTCAAGGATTCGGTAGAGAACGGAGCCTCCAATCCTTTTTTCTTGGTTTCTTTGAGGTAACCATGATTTCCTTGTCTTCTTGTATCTAGTTTGAAGCCTCTCTTGATATCTTTTGTGATTCGGGTACCGTTATTTGCTGTTTCTATACTTCCTTTGAAAACCCTTTGAAAATGAGATGTTGTAAAAGTCTCATTTTTACGAAATTAATGTCATTTATGTGATCCTTGTTGAACCCTGGTCACATTGGTGTGATCGGAATTTCAAAATGATGTTTTTTGATGTGGACTTCCAAAACACCATTTTAGCCCCTTTTTAAATTTGAGTGGGTATTTGACCCCGAATGCTAATGTTAGCCTTGTTTTTGAAATCTATACTAAATTATCTTCAATTTGGTATAGAGCTCTGCGTTTGGGCCAAAGCACGTGAACTTGAGAGATCCCAAAATGACGTTTCAAGGAGCTAACAGAGGGATATAGATAGGTAAGGGGAGTTTATTATTTGGTTATAGTTTTGATACCATAGTTGGGGGCCAGAGAGCCCAACTATGAAGATAACTACCTATCCCTGCTGTGTTTTGGCTTTCAAGAAAAACTACATTTTTAACTAATGGGATGCGATGTATTTATGATTGATGTATGCTTGTTCCTATTGTGTGCTCGTTTTCGAGAAAAACTATTTTTTTAACTAATGGGATACGATGAATTTGTTATTGATGGATAAAACTGTGAATGATGTTGTTGTTGTAATTGATTGGACTTTTGGGAAAAGTCTTAATTACAAAGGAGACTCTGCTCAAAATTTTATAATTTGTTTTCCTATTTAATTCTTTATTAAAATTTTAAATGGGCATAAGAGTGTGTTTTCTATATTGTAGTCCTCCTCTTTAATTTAGAATTCTTCTAAAATACCATCTCGTGGTAATATGGATTGTGGATGGATGAGGTGATATTGATGTCATTGATAATGTTGAAATGAGATGTTATTGATGTGTTGGCGATGATTGAATGAGATAATGATGATGTATAAATGATATAATGATGATGTGGTTTATGATGTTTAAATGAGATGATGATGAAATCGATGTTCATATTGAAATGAGATGAATTCGATATATATGATGATGATATCGAGATGAGATGATGTGTATGTACACTGATACCCATGGGAGTGCATGATTGGTCATCCTTGCGGGGAAGGATTTGTTCTTGGCCATGATCATGCATTGATGGTGCCTATGGTTGTCATTATGTGATGTGGATATACGTGGATACCCATGGGGTGTATGACTAATCATCCTTGCGTGGAAGGATTATACATTGATGGTGTTAGTATATGAATGTCATAGAGACAATCTTTTCATTAGATTAGGACGTACATGTACTTTTCATATTGTCATGAATAAATTATAAGCACTTTTTATCTTGTTTCATATTCTGTCTCAATATCATTATTAATATATGAGTAACTGGATAAAACCCTTGGAATAGAATAGGTATCTCTTGAATATCAGTGATGGGATCACGATCATGAGGATTCAAGGATACCAGATGTCTACTCCTAAATTTAAGTTCCTAGTCTAGAGACACTGAAAATGGGGATCAGTGATCTCGGGTAAGACTAGCACGGCTTATCTACTTGTATGCAGATACAAGGTAAAGACCTCATGAGTTACAGACATAGAGATGTCTTAGCTAAAGTCGTGGGTGGACCTATAAGGGTATAGCTCGCACTGAACGGACCCACAAAGAGACTCTATGAGGAAATCTCACAGATAGTATCATTAGAGTAGTCTCTTATTATTTGGGTGTGTCTTTCCTTAGACCAGAAGTTTTCACCTAGACTGTGTTCTAGAAGACATGCTTTGATTGTATACCTTGTCTGCCTGAAACATGGAGACACATAGGTATACCTTTGGGCATGTCCTGAAAGAACACGAGTCTAGGGTGACTAGCTGAAGGAATTCGTCAAACCTCTATGAGAGATTTGGTTATCTGTAAACCGGAGATATTGGGATGACATTTACGGGACTCGAGAATCTATGCATATTAAAAGAAATCATGAGATGATTTGCCTTTAGAGTCAGTAAAATTAGAGACTCCCTATTTCGTATTAAAGCTTACCCTAGACCGCAAGGGCTGATACATTTCCTTACCCTAGGTTTTATGGGAAGGTAATCGAGACAAAAGGAAATACGTACAGAAACCAAATAGATTTAATAGGATGATCTTCTCATTTACCTAACTAGTTCTGGGGCAACAAAGCATTGCTAGTGCTTTGTGTTGTCATTAAATGGGTTAACGCCTTGTTGGGCCCAAGCTCATTTATGTCAGTAGCTATGTTGGGCCTAATGGGTCACACACTAACACTTTATTGTCATGACATTATAGCATTAAAGGTTTTGGGCCTAATAATGGTTGTTGGCTCAAGAAAGAGTTTAGAAACTTATCTTAAAGAGAGAGGGGCACATGAATGGAGTTAATGGGCTTGGATAGTCCAAGACATTATTAATTAATTTAAATAGTTAAATTAATTATCTAATATTTAAATTTGATAATTTAAATATTTGAATTTAAATATGAATTAACTATAGTAGATAGTTTCATATCAAAAGGAGAAGATAAGAGCTAGATTTGAATTTGAATTCAACTAGCATCTTATCATGA
>PYAF01000207.1:91341-115132 GCA_007407185.1 Glycine tomentella | reverse complement strand
ATTATGATACATATGATGATATGATGAAAATATTTTCCATAAGGTAATATGTATTTTGCTTATGGATTTGATTTTTATGGATGTTGATGTGAATAAGATAGGTGGATTCATGTTTCCATGTTCCAAGTCCAGTACGAGGTTTTGGGGAAACAGAATCTGATGCTACATACAGTACGATATGTAGTACCCAGGTGCAACGATATATGGCAAAATTCATGCATGTTTGCGTAAGACTATAGCAACGTCCACACACAGTGTGGCCACATACAGTACGATATGTGGAGGCCATTTGCCCTGGGATAGTTCATCCCATGCATTCATATAGTTGCATATTTCTTGTGGATGTGTTTGAATATTGATGATTGACTAACCTACTAATAAGTTTGGGATTTAGATTTGCCTACTGAGAAATTTTATTTCTCACAAAGTTTTGTTTTATGTTTGTCTTAGATAACAATCATGGTCAGGTTCATTGAGGAGCTGGAGTAGTGAAGGAAGTTATGTATTAGTCTGAAGTATGGAAAGTACTGTACTTGTATTATATGGACTTTTGTAACAAGAACTATGGCTATGTATAATGTATTAGTTTCAAAACTTTTGTAAATTTTACGTTGTAGAATTTTTACTAATATACGATTTCTTAGAAATTCACCCTCATAATAATAATAATATTAATAAAAATCTGTATAAAATTTAGGTCGTTACATAAGGACCTTTTTCAATACAGTTCCACGCTCTCGGGTCGTTTGATTGGATAAAGATTTGCATCATACTCTTCCAAAAATTAAAATGTTCCCCTTCAAACAAAGGAGGTCTATTCAATGAGGCTCCCTCTTTGAAAGTTATTTGATTAGTATTCATTGTACTGAATATTGAAAAAATCTTGAGCAAATTACAAGAACCAGCTCTGATACCAATTGAAAATAGAATGAACAATTATGCAAATAACCAAGAAGGGGTGAATTGGTTTTACCTCAGAGTTTTTAAAATTTAAAACAAATTTTATACACAGCGGAAGACTTTGAAAGAAGGATCGTATCTTAACCAATTAAAAAATCAAACTTTTAAGATCAACTTTTATCTCAATCAACCCACTCTTGAGCTTCACCCAATCTTGTGATGTAAACAAAAATAATACTTGAAGAACGATATGAATGTGAACAGAAAATTACAATTACACACAAGATTTATACTGGTTCACCTCTCAACCCCGAAGGCTACATCCAGTTTTACTTCTAATCAACCTTGATTAGAGTTTCCACTATAACAAAATGAATATCTTTACAAGCAAACACAGATCTCTTTTACCCAGCCTAGGTAAAATTCAAAATCTAAACCTATAGACTTCTCAAAAGATCTAAGAACCAGAGATCCCCTTTCTGTTCTTCCCACTAGATACCTATCTAGCAATGCTTTAAAGAAACAAATTGTTATACCAACAACCAACCAACAAAACAAATAATTTCTAAATAATACAACAATGAAATTGATTCAAGAAAGATATCACCTGAACATCCTCAGTGAAATGAATGAGTTTAAATGATCAAACCAGATTGAGAATGAATGCCATGATCTTTCTTGATGACTTCTTTTTGACAAATGGGGCTTTAACAAAAACTAATCATGAAAATATGACTCAACACATGAGATTCTTCATGATTCTTGAAACCATTATCAGTGAATGTTTCTAGTGAGCCTTGGTGCTTTTGAAATCTCCAGAGAGTGTGCTTACAAGGCTTACTTCGTAAAACTGAAAGTCTCTCTCTTTTCTTAATGAGCTGCATCTTTTTTATAAAAAATAGAATTAACTGACTGTAATCGATTATTTCGTAATGGTAATCGATTATTTTAACAAATGTAATGGATTAAAGTTCCAAAATAATCAATTAAAGTGTTCATCTAAAATCTGGAAAAAATCTCAGGAACAAATAATTGATTAACTCATGTCGTAATCGATTATTCCAGGAGGTCAGGATTTTCTGATATACTGATGTAATCGATTAATGTCTCAAATAACCGATTATCATAGGAAGTGTGAAAAACTTATCAAAGCATATTTAATCGATTACAACAATCTGGTAATCGATTAAACCAGATAAAAATGCTTCTGAAAATTATGCAGAAACACAGATAATCGATTATTCTGTGAAGTAATCGATTATCACAGAACGACTCTAACATAGTCAAACTAGTGTAATCGATTACGAATTATTGGTAATCAATTAAAGTGTTCATATGACAATATGCAGTTTTGTTTACATGCTTTTAATCGATTTTATCATATTGGTAATCGATTAAAACAGTGAAAAATACTTTTTATGAAAAATACTTTTTATGATTCACATCAGAAAACCCTGTTAAGGGTGCGGCGCTGATGGCGCTAGACCCACTGGAAAGTGGCGCTTGGAGCGCCAGATCCACGCTAATGGCGCCATGATCTCTGGAATGTGGCGCCAGGGGCGCCAGAATGGCGCTGGAAGAGCCAGGATCTCTGGAGGTCCACGCCAAGGGTGCCAGTTTTCCCAGCCGGCACTGGTGGCGCCAGGTGTGGCGCTAAGGGCGCCAGAGTCTCTGGAAGCTGGCGCTGGTGGAGCGGGAGTGGCGCTAGGGGCGCCACATGTTTTGTATGTTGGCGCTAAGAGCGCCAGAGTGGCGCCAAGAGCACCGCATGTCGGTCAGGGGCAGTATTTAAGGGTCAAACTGCGAATTTCTTGGCCATTTCTTCTTCTTCTTCTTCCTTCACGAGCTGACCTCCATTGTTGAGTGAACCAAGCTCCTTGAGGCTTTGTTTCTTCACCAAATCACTTCCTTAAGCCACCAAACTTGTAAGAATCATTTAGAAAGCTTAAATCCTTCATTTTCTGCTCTTGAAAAACCCCTTTGAGTGAGGAGTGATTTCTCAAAGAAAACACTCAGAGAACTTCAGATTGGCGAGGACCCACGACGTATAAAGGACGCTAGAGCTTGAGGAAGCTGTCCTGAAGTCTTTTGAGTCGTCTCTGAGGTAAGATACTCAAGTTTCTCCGTTTAATTTTGATCCTGGGGGTTTCTATGAATAGTGACCCATATGAGCTGGGGCTAGAATTAGCCCAGGGTCCTGTAGAGAAACTTGTTTAGAGCGAGGAATAGATGAAGGATTAGCATTCAGTTTTTCATTCTGATGATTTTGAATCTTGGCTTTGTAGCTTGTAGGTGTGGCTTGTGTGATAAGTCACTTATGGTTTTGGAGCCATGCCAGAGCCTTGATTATGCTTGTATTGAGCCTGAGAGGCTAGTGGAATGGTGCCTTGGTTAAGATTCAGGCCATTCCAGTGATTTTGAACCATGAGGCTGTTGAGAGTTTATGCTCTGTTAGGTGAGCTGCATTGAGTCTATGATGACACAGATGCTTTGTATGCAGCCATGGTGGACCTTGTATGGTCTGTGAGAAGCCTAGTGCAGGCTTGTTCTGATTGAACCCTAGGATAGGGGAATTCTGCTATGATTTGTTCTGATTGTATGTCTATTGGTTTGATGTTGATATGAGTATGCATATGCCTTGATTAGGCCTTGATTGTGAAACTGTTGGTGGCGGGAGCCACAGACCAGGGAAAGAACTACAGAGTGAGCCTTTGACAGGTAAGTTCAGTGTCCCTGGGGAATGAATTCCCATCTTGTGTGCCACACCACACTCCAGGGGAGTGGTGGTCATTTCATGATGCATGCATTAGTAGTTGCATTCTCATAATGATGTATGTATGCTTCTGTGCTTGACTTGTGCTGTGATAGATCTGTTGGCCAATAGATAGATATGGACCTCCCTAGGAGATGGTGGTTTCCTCCTAGCATGGCTGGCTCTTGGTTGAGGTAGCTCCCAGGGGATTGATTCCCACAGGCCAGGGGATTAGAAGTTGAGGTAGCTCCTTCTATTCTCGGAGGTACCATATGTTGTGCATCCATGAGAAGGGTTAGCACCCAATGGGATGGCACAGGTGTGAGTTTCGGACTCCCACTGATATAGGCATTGAGGTAGCTCCGCTAGGCGTTGAGGCAGCTCCGCCATGTTTGTATGCTATGCTTATGTTGTTATGAGGGCCAGAGGGCCAGGCCAGTGGGCCAGTTGCTTGTGATAGCCTGATGTATGTGTTATGAAAGTGGGCCAGGGTGGAGGAGAAGCCTTCATGGACCCTGAGCTTACTGAGATTTGTTATCTCACCCCTTGTGGGGATTTATGCTTTTCAGGTGACTCTTCCGGACGAAGAGAGCAGTCTCAGGGCAGGAGGCCCGAGTAGAGACATTTCTGCTTGGCTGATAGCAGCAGATGGAGCTTGTAGGCTCATTTTTGATTATTTTGGGTATATATTGTACCCTTCAGAAGGGATGGTGTGTATGTACACCAGATGATGATTGTATAGTTCTGTATACCCTCTGTGAGGACTGATATTCTTTTGTATCACACGATGTGGTGTGAGATTTGATGTATATGTTTGTACAGAACTGTTTATGATATGTATATGAGATTTCTCTCCTGAGTATAGTTGTTGTATATTGATAATCCGCCTAAGTTTAGTTATCTGTCTTTATGATATGTTGTGATAAACTGGATCAGCAGGGGTGTGCCAAATGTGCTTTGTGTGTGAATTTTATATGCTTTGGTGTATTCCATACATAATGAATCAAGAAAAGCGATTATGTGCTTCCGCTGAGTTTTATAAACTATGTTTTAAGCGCTAAACAGATATTATTAATGATAACACGTCGGAGGCCTACGGGGTGTTACACCTTAATGTCATACCAATTGATTAATAATTCATATGACTTAATCGTGAATTAATGAGTGAATGTATGCATGGCTTAATCAACCTATGTGAGGAATAAGAGGTTATAACTTCTTGAACCAAGCTTTGAACAAAATACATATGCCATCAATTTGAGTGGGCATGTAAAATCAAAACTTGTGATCATCCTTAACTTGATTCTTCATGATCTTCCTCAACTTGATTCTTCATCATTCCTAACATACTATTCCTTGGTAATCGATTCTTCCAGCACGACTTAAAATCATGTATAACAATGTAATCGATTACTACCCATTGGTAATCGATTAAAGTGTTCATCAAAGCAGTTTATATGAAAGCAAAGGTCAAATAATCAATTATTCTGATAGATAATTGTAACGCCCCAGCTACAACCGAGGTCATTACCACGCCTTAATTACTATCATTACTAGATAATCATCAGAGTTAAGCAGTTTGGAAGCATACATAACATAAACAGGGCATCCACAAATGCCATATCAAATACATTGTACATATGTCATGGTGAATATACATCAATCCTGTGTCTTATACAAAACTGTACATAAACTTCCCATTCAGGGGTACAAAATAAAACCAAAGGCATATACAGAATATCTGAGCTACAACTCATGTCATCTAGCCTATGGTTTACAAGTCCAGCTATCCCTGCATAGGCTTCTTGCCTTGGGATCTATCAACTCTGCCTGATGATTCACCTGCAAAACATAAGCCCACACACAGGGTGAGATATAAAATCTCAGTAAACTCAGGGCCCTTGAAGGTATTTCCTTCCCCTGGTTCACTTTCCAACATACACATAGATATAGCATATTCTAGGTATTCAAAATCAGGAACATCATCGAGCAACCACAATTGCCATCCTCATCCACCTGGCTACAACCAAGTGTCTCAAGCATTACCTGACTACAATCAGGTCATCAAGCACTACCTGAACACAATCAGGTTATAAACTACTGCCTGACTACAATCGGGCTATATCCACCACCTGACTACAATCAGGCTATACTCATGGCACACAACCATTCATCACATCAATACCTGTCATGCAGAGGCTACATCTAAGTATATAGGCACATCTCCTCTGCAAAGGAGGCTACCTCTATATACTAGGCACATCTCCTGCATGTATCCCTAGCGGAGGCTTCCTCTGAATATATAGGTACATCTCTATCTCGAGGCTTCATCTATATATCAGGCACATCTCCTTTTTGGTGAGGCTACCTCTATGTACATAGGAACATCTTTTATCACGAGGCTACCTCTATGTACATAGGCACATCTCATCGTCTATCACAATACAATTGCCTGGGGAGGCTACCTCTGTGCATATGGGAACATCTCCACATAGGAGGCTACCTCCATATCATAGGCACATCTTTCATCAGGTCTTTCTCAATCTCAATCATCTATCCTACTACAATAGGATACTACTCATTCAATTCACAGAATTCCAAGTCCATCTAATGGTTATTCACTACATAACATTCCCTCTTCAAAGGGTTCACATATCATCCCCTCTACAAAGGGTTCATCATACATTCCATACATATTCATTCATTGCATGTTATCCCCTCATCAAAGGGTTCACTACACATTCAGCATATATTAATCCCTCATCAAAGGGTCCAATTCTACATTTCATATATAACATGGTTTAACCATATACAATATATAGTACTCCCTCATCAAGGGTTCAGTTTACAACTCAAGCATATCAGACCATTACAGGCCTTACATATTATCCCCCTCATCAAAGGGTTCAGTTCACATACTCAAGCATACATATGCATTACACAACATTCCCTCACCAAAGGGTTTCATTCGCATTCAACATATATAATCATCCCTCATCAAAGGGTTCCATTCATATTCACACTCATGATCCGCATACATACAATTATTCACATCAGAACCATCCCTCCACTGAGGGTATGGCGGAACACAACAAAGGACATACAACAAGGTCCAAGAGCTTACCTGCTCTACGCAAAACGCCGGCTTCCCCGGTACCGTGGCTACCACCACCCGAGATATCGATCTCACGTCCTACATAAGCAACACATAGTGTGTCAACAACGGTCCTAAGCCGTTAGAACGGAAGGAACTACAATCCCTTCTACAGAATACAACCAATCACTTCACAAGTGATTCACGGACCCTCACTAGGATCCCTCTCGGCCTAACCAAGGCCCCAGAGTCTCTCCTAAGACTCCGCTCAAGCTAACACAAAGCACATCCATGCCTTAGCCCTACCATGTCCAAGCTCAATCATACAACCAAAATCAGCTCATGGACAACATCTAAACCATCCCAAGAGTACTTATCATCTACTCTAGGGTCCAACATAACCATGCACTCAGCCCCTTTCTCTATACATGCATGTCTCAGAGCCAAAATCAAACTTCATCAATAATGATTTCTAAAGGCTCTATCATCATCACAATAACCCCTTGAACATAAGTCTCTACAAGACCTTGGGCTAATTCCAACCCCATCACAAAAGGGTCACTATTCATGCAAACCCCCCAATCTCAACATCAAACGAAGAAACTTGAGTTTCTTACCTCAACGGCGTCCAAGACGACCCTAGGACCACCTCCTCGAGCTCTGGTGTCCTTTCCACACAATGGGTCTCAGCCACACTCAAGTTCTCTAAGCTTTCTCTTGGGGATTTCAAAATCTCACTCAAAGGGGTTTTTGATGAGAAGGGATGAGTGATTCAAGCTTCCATAATGTTTCTCTCACAATCACAAGCCAATGGAAGGTGTCTTAGTGAAGAAATATGGCTCAAGGAAGCTTGGGATGGTCAACAATGGAGTCTAGGGCGAAATGAAGAAGACCTTTTCCCCTTCAATTTTCGCGTTTTGGGCTTTAAATAGTCACTCAGCTCGACCCGCGGCGCTCTTGGCGCGACACTCCAGTGCTCTGGCGCCCTCAGCGCCAGACCTGGCGCCATCGGCACCGCACCCCTGACAGGGTTTTCTGCTAAACAGCTCCCTTAGGCTCACTAATGCATGGTTAGATACCTTAATCACAGGCTTAATTACATGCTTAAAACTTAGGGTATTACAATAATCGATTACATTATTCTTGAAAGGTTTTCCAAAATGAACTAAGAACAAAATAATCGATTATATCCTTTAATGTAATCGATTAAGTCAGTACGAAAACCATTTTTCCAAAAACCTTTGATTCAAATTAAAACCTTAGTTGTTTGTTAAAAGCTTAGTTTGATTTTCATGAAAAATACTTAGTTAAATCAATTAATGAATGAATGAATGAATGCATGGATCAATCAGATTGCTTTCTTTTTACATAAAATTCCAAGTCTTCAAGCATGTTTGAAAGCTCAAAACAAATCTTCTAGCAAATACTTGTAAAATATAGGAACACTTCACACTTAACCATGAGGGGGGTGAATTGGTTAGGCTTGGTAATTTAAAAAATTTATTAAACAAAATCAGAGTTTTTGCCCTTTTGGATCTTTATCACAAACACAACCAAGAACCTTTATCCAATAATCAACCCAAGAGATGTAATGCTTCAAGAATTAAGTAGTTAATAAGAATTCACATAAAATAATCAAATATGCAGAATTAAACAAACACACAAGGAATTATACTGGTTCACTTCAAACACTATGAAGTTACATCCAGTTTTCTTCTACTCAACACTAGAGTAGAGTTCCACTATTGCAAATTTTAGTTCTTACAAGATTCTTACAAGTCTCTCTTTATCAACCCTAGATAAAGTTTAAAGATCTAAAACCCTATTAGATTCTTAGAGACCAAACCCAGCTGAGAACACTACCCAGCAATACTTAGAGAAACACTATCTCTAAAATAAAAGCAAGAACCCAAAATACAATAGACAAGTTAATACAAGTTTCAACAGAAAATTACATCACTCAAAGATTAAGGAAAGAAATCACCTGATGATCCAAAGATTGATATGCATGGAATGAATTTACCAGATTAATGAAAGCAACAAATTCAGAACATGGCTTTCCTTTATCTTTGAAAAGAAAATCTTGCTTCTCTTAATCCTTAAACACCCATAAGAGTTTTGTGGAAGCAAGAGCTTTGTGAACCCAGAAAAATCACTTAGAGAATGTTTAGAAATCTTTAGAACGCTCAGAATTCGAATTACTCAAGTTAGGAAAACAGTTGAGCAATAGTTCTATTTATAATAATTTTTGTAACCGCTTGTAATCGATTAAATGTGCTCCCATAATCGATTATTTAGCATATAACCACAACAAGCAATTTAATCGATTATCCCGATGCGTAATCGATTAAATCTGAAACATGTATAAACATGAATGTACTGTGTAATCGATTACAATAATTGGTAATCGATTATATCCGACAATATAAAAAGCATGTTTGAACTACGTAATCGATTACAGTAATTGGTAATCGATTAAGCCAGAGTGATGATATAAACTGTATGAGTAATGTAATGGATTACAAATGAGTAGTAATCGATTAAATAAGTCACTAAGGCAGATTCTAAGTGATCAAAGGCAAAATAATCGATTGTTTCGATAGTGTAATCGATTAAACTGTTCTTGAGAATTTTCCAAAAAGCTTCAAGAACAAAATAATCGATTATTTGCTTAATTTAATCGATTAAATCAGTGCAATGCTATTTTTCCAAAACACTTAGCTAATTTCAAGATTCAAAACAATTACTTAATGCCTTTGTGATTTAATCCTAAATGCTTATGAATGGTATGAATGCAGTGACTTGGATCATCAGAAAACTTCCTTCCTTTCACATTTAATCAAAAGCTTTTTCTTCAAATCTTCAAACATGTTGAAAGCCCAAAACATTTCCATGTCTTCAATTCTCTTCATGCTTCAAGTAACTCCCCCTCAAATCAACAATACTTCCAATCTTCATGAAGCTCCCCCTGTATTCAACACTAAGATCCACACTGGTTTTGAAAACCAAATATTTGAGTCTACTTATTCCAAGAATCATTGAGTTGTGTATGTGATATTTATTTTAATGCATTGAGGTGTTTAAATATTTTATTTGTGGAGAATGTTATTCCAACAATGAATGATGGTAAACATTCTATTCTGGGAATAGGATGATAGATACCTCCATCCAGGATGAGAAACAAATTTTGGATACCTACATTTATGATGAGGAAGAGAGTGGGATGTCATTGCATGAAATATGAGCTCATAGAAATTTTGAAGAATCCGATATCCTTATTGGTTCTGGAAACCAAAGACTTGACTCGAGTAATAATTTTGTAAACCATTGAGTTGTGTCTGATATTTATTCGAATGCATTGAGGTGTTTAAAAATTTTATTTGTTGAGAACATTATTTCAGGACTGAATGACGGTAAACATTCTATTCTTGGAATAGGATGATAGACACCTCCATCTAGGATGAGAAATAGATTCTGGATACCTTCATCTATGATGGGGATGGCAGTGGGATGCCATTGCATGAAATATGAGCTCATAGACCTCTTGAAAAATCTAATATTCACATTGGTTTCGGAAACCAAAGATTTGAGTAATTCCAGGGATCACTGAGTTGTGTTTGTGATTGTTTCAATTTGTTGAGAATGTCATGGGAATAAATTGATATTGTTTCAATTTTACTTATATTGGAGTGTGTGTGTGTGTGTGTGTGTGCCTATATATAATTATAATTATTATTTCTTATTTTAAATTTATTGTGGATATCATGGTGAGTTTTTTTGATTATCATGCCAGCTGAGAATAATATTGTTTGTGAATTTCTTTTAGAACTTGTTTTACTCACTAAGATTATATCTCATTAGAAGTATTGTTTTCAAAACATAAGGAAGAAGCTGTTGGAACAAAGGAGACTGGAAGACTTAGTATTTTCTTAGTTAATTTCATTATATTGTTAGTGTTTATTAGATACTGATATTTGAGAATATTGTACTTTATAAGGATTCAACCTTCTTTATAATATTTGAGGTATTTCGGACAATTGTAATTTCTAAAAAAAATATTATTTAAGGATTAAAGAGTATTTTTATCACGAGAATTTTTATTGTAATGAAGGACATTACTGGTTGGCCGAGTGGAGTAGGATAGGGTCTCACATATGACTGGTCGCAAGTTTAAACCCCCACTCTTCCCTTTGGGTGGCCATGTCAGACTCTAGTATGTTTGATCTTAGCTTTCACTATAAAAAGACAAAAGTTAAGAATGACTTATTTATTTGTCGTAGGCCTTTTTTTGGAGGCTTGACATGATTTACATAAAATTTTAGGCCTTGATAAAATATTATTTAGTATTTATTAGTGACTCATTTTGTTGATAATTGACATACTTTAATGATTTTTTTTATCATTTTTAATTGAGTTTTCTGGCACTGAGTCTCATGGGCCAAATGTTGAGCTTTATTAATTTTTGCATATTTTTTAATCTTTACACTATTTTATTGTACATACAGAGTTCTAATTTGACTAGTTTTGTCTTATTTGAAAGCTAACAATGAGTTTTACAATTTTATGTCTCACCAGCTCTACCTTATTTAGACGTTTTAGGGATCAAATATAAGATATAAAGTGTCTGTCTCCACTTGGATTTTTGTGTTTTTAGTATTTTGGGTTTGTAATTAGTGGCCCAATTACTCTTTTAAAAATAGGTTTGTAGGGATTTAACTAGTAACCTTCTGTGGTATTAAATGAGTCCACATTTTCTATTGTTCTCCTTATAATAAAACCACTAAAATACTCTTTGAGAAAAGACTTTTTACAATTTTCAGATTTCAATGAAGCGGTTTGAGAGTTTCTTCTTCCTCCTCTTCTCTTTGAATCTTTAATTTTTGTTGCAATCCCTTCAATGGAGGACTAAACTCGTTTGCAATTCAAGGATCTCAAGATTATGGTAATTTGAGTTTGTCTGTGCTTCAAATTCTAATTTATGATCTATTTTGTTTCCCTTTTCATGTTTTTCTTTCAATTTTTTGAGTTCAATGCGTGATCATGTTTAGATTAATTTGGAAAATTGAATTGAGATTAAGGGTAATGGTGATTACCTAAACCAACATGTAATTGTGCTTCATTACTAGAAAAATAACATTCAACATCGGGTTTTTTGGACATTCAACATCGGTTTTTAACCAAAGTTGAAACTACTGACGTTGAAAGTATCAACGTTAACATCGATTTTAAAAATCGATGTTAACATAACACCACAACATCGATTTTAAGAAACCAATGTTGCCTAATAAGATATTAACGAAAAATATGTGAAATCAACATCAAGTTTACTAAAACCAGTGTTGTTTTGAATAACGACATCGGTTTTTAGTTAAACCGATGTTGATTTATGCTTAACAACATCGGTTTTTGTAAAAAACCTATGTTGATTTATGTATAACAACATCGATTTTATGAAAAAATGATGATTTTATTTAATATTCTGTGTTTTTAAATTTTACCCAAATTAAACCTGCAAATGAAAAGATAGACCAATCCAAGCAGTTTCACAATATAATACAAATCATATATGAATTATAAGTATAATCAAATAATGTCAATATACATAAAATCATTTACTATAACCGATTGTAATTTTAAACTATATACAATTGTTAAAATCCCTCTTAACCACCTAGTGTTTCATTTCTAACTCTAAGATAAAGTCTTGTCCACTGAATCTGAATTGCCTTCAATCTCTCAGGTTCCAATGATCTTTGATAAGTAAAATACTACATGATATAATAAAACATAACTTAATAAGTATAAATAAAAACAAGTATAACAAATAAAATTAGTTTTGAAGTAAACAATTATCATCTCCCAGTTATCCCTGAAACCTCCTTGTACTATCTTGACATCCAATGCATGACATAATAGCGACACTCAGTGCTTCCTCTTTGCTTATCAAATTAAATTCAATAATGTATTCAAAGTTAAACGAAAATTAGTGTACATAGTAATAAATGTAATTTTGAAGAGACCAACCATGTTTAAATGACTTACTTTAACTACAATCCATTTAATAGTAGTTTTGGATTTAGTTTCTTGAGTATCGTTAAATCCCTTCAAAGCACTGGTTAAGAGAAACATGCATTCATATTGTACAATTAACATATTGATGTCTTACAAATTACAACTAACTTATTAATAATTTCTTTCCAAGTAGTTATGGGCTTATTGTGCAACGAACAGAACCACACGACAACATTGTCCTTAGTGTTAGAAACAGGGGAGATTGAAGAGGATCAAGATGTTGAGGATCTTAGTCAAGGAAAAGTTTTAGATTTTACATTTCATTCAATTGAAGGCATATGTAATTCTTAGATGAATAACAGTTTCATCCTATGATCTTTACATTTGCATAAACATCATTCATTGGCTTGCATTCATGGTTTTACAAAAGACATATGTTTTTGTGATCAAGATTTTAAAGTATTCATGATTGCATTGAAAAAGCCAAAGTGTTCAAAGCTTGTTTTGGAAAAACAAATTCGTACTGCTTTAATCGATTACCAACTAATGGCAATCTATTACTTAAGCTTTGAAGAACACATTAATCTATTACAACTATATGGTAATCGATTACGCTTCACAAATCACAGTTGAAGTCTTCCTGTGATAATCGATTACGATATGGTGGTAATCGATTACTTGGCTTGTGTTTGAAACATGACTTCCCGAGTTAATCGATTACATTGCTCATGAATCTTTTCCAGAAAGATTCAGGAACACTTTAATCGATTACAATAGAATAGTAATCAATTAAACTTCACAAAGTCTCATAAATGTCTTCTTGTGATAATCGATTACTTGACACGTTTTGGAAAATAAGACTTTCTGTGTTAATCGATTACTTTGCTCATATATCTTTTCCAGAAAGCTCAAGAACATTTTAATCAATTGAATTTGTTATTAATCAATTACATTAATGGTTTTAATCGATTACATTGGCGATTTAATCGATTACATTCAGTTACAATAGTTTATTATAAATAGTTGTTGGGTCTTTTGAAAAACACACAGATCATTACATTGCGAATTTTCATAGTTTTCAAAAGTGTTCTAAAGTGAGAAGAGATACTCTGAGTCACAAAGCTCTTGTCCACAAATTCCAATATTCTTGTTTCATTGAAAGGGTTTCTTCTTGGACAAGATTTTAAAGAAGCTCTTGGAGAGTTTGGTCTGAAACTTGTTTTCTTTCAACCTTGATCAATATTGGTAATCATATGCATTCATATACTGTGGATCATCAGGTTGTTTCTCTCCATTAGTTTCTATGTGTGATTCGTTTTTATGTTTCTAATTTTTGGTTGCTATTACAAAAGTTTCTTAAAGCTTTTCTAGAGTAGGGTTCTCTAGAGGGAAGAGTAGAGAAGATTTTGTCTTAGTCTTGGTCACTAGAAGTCTAAAAGGGTTTTAGATTTTTGTTTTTAATCTAAGGTTGATTAAGGGTTATTGTTGTAAGCTTGTAAGAACTTAATTTGTTGAATAGTTGAACTCTAATCAAGTTTTGGTTAGAAGAAATTAGATGTAGCTTCGCTTGTTTAAAGGTGAACCAGTATAAGTGCTTGTGTTGATTACTTTCTTCTTGCTATCTTAATTTGTGATTCTTTGGTGAAATCTTTATTACTCAACAAGTGAAGGTTTTAGCAATTGTTTTCTTGAGTTGAGTGGTTTGATTGATTGAAGCATTTTTGGTTTAATTGTGACACGATTCTATTACTCTGATTCTTTAAAGATTTATTAAAAGACCAAGTATTAACCAATTCACCCCCTCATTCTTGGTTTAATGTGTGTTCATACTATGTTTTTGAATTGATATCAAGAGCAGGTTCTTGAGTGTTATTCAAGATCACTATTTTTTTTTTAAAAAAATGAATACCACATATATTAACTACAAAGAGGGTGCCTCCCTCAATCGTCCTCCGATGTTTGAAGCAGAACATTTCAGTTTTTGGAAAAATAGAATGCAGATATTCATCCAATCAAATGACCCTGGTGCATATAATGCAATAGAAAAAGGTCCTTTGGTTCCTATCAAAACTGTTGGTAATGATATGATTTCCAAAGAATAGGATGAGATGACAGATGCAGAAAATAGAGTTGTTCAATATGATTTTAAAGCTAAGAACATGATTACTTTTACACTTTCTTCTGATGAATTCTTTAGAACTATTTGTAAAATATAGGAACACTTCACACTTAACCAAGAAGGGAAGTGAATTGGTTAGGCTTGGTAAATTAAAATTTCTTAGACAAAATCAGAGTTTCCTTTAGGATCTTTATCACTTTTGAAAAAAAGAATCCTTATTCAATCAAATGTTCAGCCCAAGGTATCCAATAGCTCAAAATTTAATTGATAAGCAAAGCAAAAACAATCAAGATAGACAGAATATAATCAAGAAAACGATTAGAATCAAAACACAAAAGATTTATACTGGTTCACTTCAAACACTATGGAGTTACATCCAATTTTCTTCCACTCAACACTAGAATGGAGTTCCACTATTGCAATTTTCTGTTCTTACAAGTAATTACAAAGTCTCCCTTTATCAACCCTAGATAAAGTTCAGAAATCTAAAACACTATTAGATTCTTAGAGACAAACCCACTAAGAACACTACTCAGCACAACCCCTAGAGAAACATTATCTCTAGTTTACAAGCAAGAAACCCAATTACAATAGACAATGCAAATCAAACTCATAAAAGAATTACAACCACAAAGTTTAAGGAAAGAAAACACCTGATGATCCAGTGAATGATATGCATATGAATGAATATACCAGGTTGAATAATGAAAACTAGCTTAGAGCATCTCCTTCCTTAACCTTTGAAAAGAATCTTCTTGCTTCAAGAATCACTTAACAACCCATAAGTGTTTTAATGAAAGCAAGAACTCATAGAATCTAGAATATCACTAAGAATGTGTTTAGAAAGCTTATGTATGCTCAGAATACGAATTAATCAAGTTACAAAAACAGCTGAGCGTGGGTTCTATTTATAACTAATTTTTGTAACTGTCAGTAATCGATTAAACACGCCCAATAATCGATTATTTCACTTATGTAATCGATTAAATCAACCATGTAATCGATTAAAGTGTTCTACAGAAATCTGGATATGGGCAACGAACCAAATAATCGATTATTCCGTCTTGTAATCGATTAAGACACGAAGCTTCATAAACTTGAAATGCACTGTGTAATCGATTACGGATTCTAGTAATCGATTAAGACAGGAAGCTTCATAAACTTGAAATACACTGTGTAATCGATTACGGATTCTGGTAATCGATTAAACCAAGAAGCTTCGTAAACCATTTTGAACTATGTAATCGATTACTACATTTGGTAATCGATTAATGCAGCAAAACATGTTAAGTATAGGCATATGATGTAATCGATTACTCACCTTGGTAATTGATTAAGACAGGAAGGTTATTTTTTTTGTTTAGCCTATGTAATCGATTACAGCCTATTGGTAATCGATTAAACTATTCAACAAGGTAGTTTATATGTAAACGTAGGTAAAATAATCGATTAATCCGATATGTAATCGATTATTACTTAAGGGTAATCAATTAAATCAGTAGAAAGCATATTTTTCCAAAAACCTTTGATTTAATTCAAAAATTAATCAATTTATCAAAGCCTTGTGAATTATATTACCCAAACTAATTGAACTTAATGAATGATGTGAATGCAATGCACTTGGATCACCAGAAATGCTTCTTCCTTTTTCATTTAATCAAAAATTAATCTTCAAGGCTTCAAGGCATGTTGGAAGCTCAAAACCAAGCTTGATTCTTTGTCCATTCTTCAAATAGCTTCTTTGAAATCAACACTATTAAGTGTAAAAGAGCAAAGGAGATGTGAGAGATGTTGGAAGTCACTCATGAAGGGACAGATGAAGTCAGAAGATCAATGAAGCATGTCTTGATTCATGAGTATGAAATGTTCAAGATGAACACAACAGAAAATATATCTCAGCTCCAAACAAGATTCACTCACATTGTAAATCATCTTCTTGGTCTTGGGAAGATATTTGATGCTGAAGAGCTAAACATCAAAATCTTGAAGTGTCTAACAAGACCATGGCAACCAAAGGTGACAACAATTAAGGAATCAAAAGATCTATCCAAGATGTCAATGGCTGCATTATTTGGTATACTTCTTGAGTATGAATTAGAAATGTCTCAACTAACACATGCAAAAGATGTAAATAAAAAATACAAAAGTATAGCCTTGAAAGCTGCATCCTCTAATGTGGAAAAAGAAGAAGACTAAAGTGAAGAAGATGATGATGAGAATCTGAACCTAATAGTCAAAAGATTTAGCAAGTTCATGTGAAAGAACAAGAATAGAAAGATCATAAAGTTCAACAACAACAACAACAACAATAACAAAAAGAGTGACAACAACAATGCCAACTTCACCTACTCTGAATGTGGTAAGCAAGGCCACATTAAAACTAAATGTCTTATTTTCTTGAAGAAGCAATTGGGTGAAAAGAAGGCAAAGAAAGAAGGAAAGCCAAAGAAAGCCTACATAGCATTGGAAGACAATGCCTCAACAACTTCTAAATCATCAAGTGAAGTTGAAGAAGCAAATGTATGTCTAACATCAATAGTTGATTAAGATGAAGAACTCTCAAGTGTTGAAACAGAAGTAAATCCTGAATTTGATCAACTTGTTGATGCTTTCCATGATATGCATAAAGAGGGTCAAAAGCTTGGAATCTCCAACAATAAGCTAAAAGGTAACCTTAAATGACATAACACTAAACTTGCTGAACAACAAGCTGAACTTTGTAAGTTGAAAAAAGAAAATGAAAAACTTCTTTCAAGCTACAAGGACAATAGGTGTGTGTGTGTGTGCTTCTTCTGAAAATATAATGAACACTTATGCAAATAACCAAGAGGGGGTGAATTGGTTTTACCTTAGAGTTTTAAAATTTTCTATCAAAATTTCTAACAGCGAAAGACTTTCAAAAGGATCTTTATCTTTCAAAACCAATTTGAAAAATCAATTTACTTCATCAATCAAACCACTCTTGTGTTATAACCAGATTTGTATAATGAACAAATTCTATACTTCAAGAATATATAGAAATACAACCAAAATCTTAAAACACATAAGATTTATACTGGTTCACCTCTCAACCCCGGAGGCTACATCCAGTTTTCTTCTAACCAAATCTTGGTCAGAGTTCCACTATAACAAATATTTGTTCTTTACAAGCTTACAACTGATCTCTCTTACCCACCCTAGGTAAAATTCAAAATCTATACCCTATAGACTTTTCAAAAGATCAAGAACCAGAGTTCCCTTCTCTGTTCTTCCTACTAGAAAACCTTTCTAGTAAAAGCTTTAAAGAATACAAATGTTATATGGAAAATACAACACAAAACAAAATAGATATCAAACCAAAATATCAAGCTTGAAGTTCAAGAAGGATATCACCTTATAATCCTCAGCTAATTCAATGATATGAATGATTCAAACAATCTAATAATGTATGAAATAGATGATCAAAACTCCTTTCTTGAATCTTTCTTTGTCACTAGCTTGAACAAATCATTAATCCTTGAATATTTTGACTAGAATCACATGTAACTCTCCATGATACACATGATCTTTGATTTTCTCACTAAAATCACCCTTGAATACTCTTAAGCACTTTTGGAAGTGTTTTTCACTAAGTATGGACGAGTATATGATTTTCACTTAAATGTTAAAAACTCAGTCCAAGCTATCCGATTTATAAAAAAACAGATATAACTAACTATAATCGATTATTTTCACTAATGTAATCAATTATTTTAACTAGATAACTTATTAAAGTGTTCATCAGGAATCTGGAAATTTGTCAAGAACAAAATAATTGATTAAGTCATCTTGTAATCGATTATTCCAGATGAACTCAGTTTTCTAATACACACAAGTAATCAATTAAGTTCCTATTTAATCGATTATCACATACCATGAATAAAACTGATCAAAGCACATTTAATCGATTACAATCATCTGGTAATTGATTAAACCAGATCAACATGCTGTGAAAATTTATGCAGAAGCTTATGTAATCAATTATATCACAAAATAATCGATTATCACAGAGAATGTCCAATTATGTGTTAAGCTTATTTAATCGATTACGAATCAGTGGTAATCGATTAAAATGTTCATAAGGCAAAAACTAGAAAGCATTCACATGCATTTAATCGATTATATCACCTATGTAATTGATTAAAACAGTGAGAAACAATTTTTATAAAATCTTAGTTGTCTTTATGAATTTCTATCTAATTTCTTATTACCACATGATCATATCTAATCCAATGAATGAATGAACGCATGAATCATCAAAAGCTAATGAGGATTATCAGGCTTTATCAATTGAACTAAGCTTTAATCAAATATTACATATGCCATCAATTGATTGGGCATGTAAAAGTTCAAAAACTTTTAAGCTTCATACTTCTTGATCCCTTTGCTTCAGCTTCATCAAATCTAACAATCACCCCCTTTTTCTGATTTTGAGCATGCCAAATACTTAAATGATGAAACATGCTTCAAATGAAGAGATTTGTAACCTGAAAATTTCTCAGCTTTTGGAAAGATCAAGCATTATCATAATTTGATTAATTGTAAAGCATTCAGACATTCATGTGATATCTATAGACTAACTCCTCATAGTCTATAATACAAACTCCCCCTGAGTTTCTTAGAATTATTACATACAAAGGAATTAATTCATTTATTCATTCTCATTTTCTTATCTACTCCCCCTTTTATTCCATTTATCTACTCCCCCTATTTGGCATATCAAATTAAAAAACATAGACTTAGGTAGACAAATAGAAACATTGTCATCAATCATTAAACAAACTAGATACATCAACCATGAAAATAAAAAACAAACTGAAACAAATATGACAGAATTCAAAACATAACATAAACTAAGACTAGAACTAATCCATATCCCTAGATTCATCTCTGAAAATTTTAGATTCTATGTTCTTAACTCTAGTCTTCAATTCTTCTAGAGAAGAGTTAACTTCATCTCTTTGTTCATGATGAATTGAAAACAAAGCATCCATCTTTTGAATCATCAAGGATTCAAAATGTGAGTATTGAGGTTCAGATGGTGCAGCTTCCTCTTGTGGTTCCTCAGCTGCTCCTAATTGGTATCCTTCTTCATCACCTTCTTCTTCAGCCAAAGGTACAGGTTGGCTTGCCATTTGCCACCCATAAGGTGTCTTCACCATTCCAAGTTTGGTGAGGTGCTTCTCCTTAATTTGCTTGTTGCTTGAATTTGTGCGATCCATGACTTCATTGGACACATCCACTTGAAAGTAGTCAATGAATCTTGAAACTAAAACAGTATAAGGGAAGGGGTAGTTTACCAATCGCTTTGATTTCTGCATTATTTCTTGAAAAATAAGAATCCAATTCAGCTGATTCCCTTCTTCAGTCCATAGACAACTTGAAGATCATCATCAGTAGCTTGTGCATGATTGGTTGACCTTGGAGTGAGGATATAGGTGATGATGTAATGCAGGAGCCTATCCTCATGAGTAATAGGTCTTGTGCTCAATCTTAACCTCAAATTAATGTGAGGATCAATGAGCATACCTTTGTAGGTCTCCATTTTGTTGTATCCTTCAGCTTCTTCTTCAAATCTCCTTTCTCCATCAAAGGAGATCCCAACAACTTCATTCCACATTTCTGGAGTAATCTCCTTAGCTACTCCATTTACTTGAGTCAAAATTGTTCCATGCAATGAAATCTTGGAACAAGTATAGAAGACTTTCACCAAGTCAGGGTAGAAAGTCCCTTTCATCTCAACAAACTTTGTTAGACCTTATTGTTCTAACATTTGTGGAACTTGGAAACCTTGTTGAGTAAACCATGCAAGGCTTAGGATCTTTGATTTTCTCACTAAAATCACCCTTGAATACTCTTAAGCACTTTTGGAAGTGTTTTTCACTAAGTATGGACAAGTATATGATTTTCACTTAATGTTTAAAACTCAGTCCAAGCTGTCCTATTTATAAAAAAAAAAATAGATATAACTAACTGTAATCGATTATTTCGTCAATGTAATCAATTATTTTCACTAATGTAATCAATTATTTTAATCAGATAATGGATTAAAGTGTTCATCAGGAATCTGGAAATTTGTCAAGAACAAAATAATCAATTAAGTCATCTTGTAATCGATTATTCCAGATGAACTCAATTTTCTAATACACACAAGTAATCGATTAAGTTCCTATTTAATTGATTATCACAAACCATGCATAAAACTAATCAAAGCACATTTAAATGATTAAACCGGATCAACATGCTGTGAAAATTTATGCAGAAGCTTATGTAATCGATTATATCACAAAATAATCGATTATCACAGAGAATGTCCAATTCTATGTTAAGCTTATTTAATCGATTACGAATCAGTGGTAATCGATTAAAAGGTTCATAAGGCAAAAACCAGAAAGCATTCACATGAATTTAATCGATTATACCACCTATGTAATCGATTAAAACAGTGAGAAACAATTTTTATAAAATCTTAGTTGCCTTTATGAATTTCTATCTAATTTCTTATTACCACATGATCATATCTAATCCAATGAATGAATGAATGCATGAATCATCAAAAGCTAATGAGGATTATCAAGCTTTATCAATTGAACTAAGCTTTAATCAAATATTACATATACCATCAATTGATTGGGCATGTAAAAGATCAAAAACTTTTAAGCTTCATACTTCTTGATCCCTTTGCTTCAACTTCATCAAATCTAACATCTTCCTCTTCAAATGTAGATAAATACAATGTCTTGCAAAAAGAGTTTGATGATTTCAAAAAGAGTCAATCTGAAAAATATATGTTATTACTTTCAGAAAATTCTTATTTGGTTGATCTTTTGAAAAGAGTCTATAGAGGAAAATGCAGTTTGAATCAAATGATTAGTGTACAAAAATATGCTGGAGATAAATCTGGTTTGGGTTACAAACATCAAGAAAGAACTTTTGGAAATACCAAGTATGTACCTCCAAAACAGATTAATCAAAGAGGTCTTTCAAAAACAAAGTACAACAAATTGACTCATTTTGAAAGAAGATCAAAATATGTTAAAATTACTACATGAACGAAGGCCACACTTCTCATAAGTATTATGCTAGAAGGTTCCATGTGCCTAATGGAGACTGCATTTGTGTTCCAATGAAAAAGTAGAAAATAGCTAACCCTTATGGACCCAACCTCAATTGGGTACCTTTCTTTGCCACTTAATTTGATTGTTGCAAGTATGTCTTAGAGAAAAATCATCATTATGGTACTTAGCAGTGGATGCTCTAGACATATGACAGGTGACTTGTCCCTGCTTACAAATCTAACTTTGAAGGATGGAGGATTTGTCACTTATGGCGACAACAACAAAGGAAAGATAGTTGGAGAAGGAAATATAGGAGACAACTTTAAAACCAAGATAAAAAAAATTTCTCTATGTGGAAGGTTTAAAGCACAATCTCCTAAGTATAAGCCAACTATGTGATAAAGGATTCAAGGTTTCCTTTAATAACAATTTTTGTTTGATATGTGATGGTCAATCTAGTGAGGTTATCCATGTAGGTAAAAGAAAAGGTAATATCTACTTACTCTCTATAGAGCATGCATTCATTCACAACACTAATTGTCTAGTAAGTAAAGTTGATGAATCTTTGCTATGGCATAGGAGAGCTAGTCACATTAACATGCATCACATGAACAAGCTTATTAGAAAAGACTTAGTCGTTGGCTTACTTAAACTAAAGTTTGAAAAGGAAAAACTATGTGATGCTTGTCAAAAGGAGAAACAAACCAAGATTACTTTTCAAAATAAAAATGTTGTTTCTACCTCAAGACCCTTTGAATTGCTTCATATGGATTTATTTGGTCCTTCTAGAACCATGAGCTTAGGTGGTAATTTCTATGGGCTTGTAATAGTTGATCACTATTCTAGATTAATGATAGAGTGCTTTTAGTTGAGTATTTTCCTATCCTTCTTAGTTTATTTGACCTCTCTTGGACCTTTATTTTCCTATTCTAATTCAGTTTTTGGCCTAGGCAAGTAAATGGGCTTAATTGCTAATTGTTGCGTATTTTTGGATTTTTGCTCACTTGATGTATCTGACTTGTGTAGGACCTATAGGGTGCTACCAATCTCCGAATGGAGCATTCTAGGAGTCCCTGGAAAGATAATGAAAAGATATACAAGTTTTCTAGAAATAGCTTGAGGTCAATTCTGTCATTTAGGGGGTCATTTTAAGCTTTGAAGTTAGCACCTCTGCACTTGTAATTTTGGGCTGCGAATTTGACTTTCATGGTTGTAAATAACAAATAATTAGATTGTTTGGTTTGTTTGTGGCCCATTTTTATTTTCAGAACTCAGTCACTACATATATTAGTGACTTTAGTGAAACTTGGACAGTACTCTTTACATTTCAATAAACAAGTTTTATTTTTCTTTCCTTTAGTTTTTAGAATCAAACCCTTGTTCTTCATTTTCTCTCTATTGTTCTTGCTTGTTCTTCATTTTCATTTTTTTGTTCTTCCATTCTCATGCAATAATTCCATGGGGCTTTCACTGATGATGATCATGGAAGGCTAAATCCTCAATCAATTCAAGGATCCAACCCAAGCACAAGGAGAATTTGAGTTCTGGTTTAGTATTTTGAATCCTATGTGAATGTTCATCTTCTTCTTCAATTGCTATTCTGTTTTGATGATTATGAATGCATTTAGGATTGAAAACAGATTAGGTTATGGATTCATTTCCTAATTTCGAATATTAATCACAGATTAATTGGATGATATTTCAGTTAGGGTTGTGGTTTCAATCAATTTAGGGGTTAAGTCGATTGAGTTGCTTCTAATGAGATTGAATGAACTTTCACAATAGGATAAATTTCTGAGAACAATGATGATTCAAATTGCTTGGTGAGGTGAATTGGA
>PYAF01000207.1:73358-87328 GCA_007407185.1 Glycine tomentella | reverse complement strand
TGGCATGGCAGAGCCATCTGCCCTGTATTACACATATGGCGCGCGTCGCGCCACCCTTCAAGTGGGTCGCGCCATATGCCAGAACAGCCATAAAACTTGCATTTTTAAGCACCTTTCACCGGCTTTCTAACCTGAATCCCCGCGCTATCGCGCGGGGTTAAGCGCCGAAAAAGAAAAAGGATAAGGGTCCTTACAATTTATATGTATCTGCATTGGATATATGCATGCTGTGACTGCGATATCTGTTGGCCAATAGATAAATACCGGCGTTGAGGAGCTCCGCCGTGTATTCTGGGCGTTGAGGAGCTCCGCCCGTGGCATTGAGGAGCTCTGCCACCTGTCATGAGTTGTGATTGTTTATGTTGATTTGATATGTTGAGGGCCAGAGGGCCAAGCCAGTGGGCTATGTTTCTATGTTTCTTGTATGTATGTGATGAATCTGTGAGCCAGGGTGGGAATGATTTCCCAAGAACTCTGAGCTTACTGAGATATGTTATCTCACCCCGTGTGGGGTTTATATGCTTTCAGGTGACCTTGCTAGAAGAGAAGATCAGTCTCAGGGCAAGAGGCCCAGCAAAGACTAGGCTGCTTGACTGAGGAGCGGCATTGAGAGCTTGAAGGCTCTATTTTGGTTTTGTTTTGATGTTTAGTTCTGTATACCCTCGAGGAGGGCTGTTATTATTTTGTATTACCACAGAGTGTTGTGGGAACTGATGTATATCTATGTACAGAACCAATATATGATATGTTATAAGACTTTCCCTAAGTATATATGTTGTTTATGTGATACTCTGCCTAAGTCTTTGAACTATCTGTCTTTATGATGTGTGATATGATAAACTGGATCAGCAGGGGCGTGATATATGTTATAGTTTGTGTTTTTATGGTTGTTGTTGTGATTCCATATATAATGTATCAAGAAAAACGATTATGTGCTTCCGCTGAATTATTTAATCATGTTTTATGTGCTAATCTGATATTATTAATGATAACACGTCGGAGGCCTACGGGGTGTTACATCACTGCTATCAAGAGAATCATCGAATACCTTAAATCAACCATAAAAGTTGGTCTTTGGTATCCAAAAGATGCATCACCAAACTTTATTTGCTATTCAGATTCTGATTTTGCAGGATGCAAACTTGATAGGAAAAGCACCAGGAACATGCCACTTGTTGGGAAGCTCATTAATTTCATGGCATTGTAACAAGCAATCATGTGTTGCTCTTTCAACAGCAGAAGCTGAATACATAGCAGCTGGAAGTTGCTATGCACAAAGTTTGTGGCTTGAGCAACAAATACAAGATTTTGGTATAGAGTTAAAAGAAATTCCCTTGCTGCGTGACAACACAAGTGCAATAAACCTATCAAAGAATCCAGTCATGCACTCAAGGACAAAACACATAGAGATCAGACATCACTTCCTTAGAGATCATATTCAAAAGGGTAATCTCAAAATTAAGTATATTGAAACAAACAATCAATTGGCTGATATTTTTATCAAACCCTTAACTATAGATAGATTCTATGATCTTAGGAACATGCTAGGAATTCTTGATGAATCTAATATATGATAGCATGCCTATGATTTTTTTGACTACATGATATGCAATCAAAATTGACCATGCATCACAAATGGTTGAAATTCAAAATCTAATGGAAAAAAATTGCTCATACTGCATAATTGACTAGTTTAATTGATTACTTTATGTATTAATCAATTATTTGTAGCTTAAAGACAATTTAGAGTCAAACCTTCTCTGGAGTAATTGATTACCTTAACGAATTAATTGATTACTTGATGTTTAAATACAATCTAGAAATAGATATTCACTGGAGTAATCGATTACTCTATCAGATTAATCGATTACCTACTGTATAAAGCCACTTCTAAATAAGAAACTCCCTGGAGTAATCGATTACCCTGTATTTTAATTGATTACTTAAGACTTGAGATTTGTTTAAAAAATCAAAACTCCCTGGAGTAATCGACTACCATGTCTGATTAATCGATTACTTGTTGCACAAAGCTATTTTAAAAGTTGAAATCCTCTAGTATAATCGATTATCAAACTTATGTAATCGATTATCTATGGTGTTTCTGCAAAATTGCACAATTTTCAAAATCGTAACTAACAATCTTATCTTTAATTTCAAATTTGAAATCTAGTTCAGTGAACCCAGACGTTCTTGGAACATGAAATAGTTGTTACCAAGTTTTTAAAATTCAAATTTAAACTTCAAAAAATCTATATAAATTCAAGCTTTCAAAGGTTGAAACTTCACACACGAAAATCTCTCTCTCTCTTAAGCAAACTGAGCAAATTCTTGTGTTCTGCCTCTCTCTTTTAAAACCCAAACCTCTTCCTATTCCTTTCTTCAACCTTTACACACTATGTCTGCCCCTAAAAGAACTAAAACCAGCAAGAGGAAAGCTAGAGAATCCTCAAATGCTGCAGTGAACAAGGTCAATACCTGGTTCACATCTGAGGTGGATACAAATAACTACATGCAATTTCATGCAACCAAACTTGTTATGCCCCTAAAATATCTTGACCTTAACTGGTTTGTAGGTGAGGGATTTCAATTCCCTGCTATGCTGGATGCTCAAGGACTGAAAAAGTTTCTTGAGATGAAGGGTACTTTCTACCCTGATTTGGTGAAGGTATTTTACACCTCGGTCAAGGCTATCATGGATGGTGTCCTCTGTTCCTAAGTGAAAGGAGTTGTCATGGAGATAGATAACACAATTTGGAATGTTATGGCTGGTTTCTCTTATGAAGGAGTAAGGAGATTTGAAGAACAGGTTGGAGGGTACTCCAAAATTGACATATAGAGGGATGTTGTTGGATCCTCAAGCTAGATTGAAGACCAGGCTGGGGGTTGGAAATATGATAGGGGAGGATAGATTGCTACACTATATCATCACTTATACCCTCACCCCTAGGTCCACAAATCATGCCCAAATCAAAGATGATGATTTGCAGCTAATGCATGGCATGAAGACTGGAACTCAGATTAATTGGGTTCTAGTCCTTGAGGAGACCATAATGAAGTCTAGGAGGCTTCTTAGCTATCAATTCCCCTATGTTATATTAGTCTCAAGGTTTATAGACTAGTTTGGGATTGACGTCTCTGATAAGATTGTGGACAACACAACTGAAATCATCAACCTTATGTCTGTCAAACATCTCAACAAGCTGGGGTTAATGCAGACTCCAAATGGATGGTTGATGGCTGAAGAACAAGCTCCACAAGGTGGTGCTGCTGAAGGAGAAGAAGCTGAAAAAGAAGAGGATGCAGAAGCTGGTTCTGCTGAGTAGCAGTGGAGCCCTTTTGAATCTCATGATTCAAAAAGATGGATGGATTGTTGGCTCTACATCATGAGCATAGAGCTGAAGTTTAATTCCTCCTTAGAGAAAATTACAACTAGGCTAGAGAACATAAATTCTAGGATGGCTCTTAGAGATTTTGATAATCTCTAGTTTGGTTGTTGTAATTTCTTGCTTGTGGCTGTGGTGTTTCTGTTTGTTATTTTTCAATTGTTATTTTTGTTGCTTTCTCATTTTATGTTTTCTCTTAGAGAACATAGTTGTTATTTATTGCACTTTATGATTAGTGATTAAAACTCTACTTTTTTGTTTCCATCTTCTTGCTTATCTTGTTCTCACTGGTATATTTTGTCTTTGATAAGCCAAAAAGAGGAGAAAAATGAAATGAACATAAACATAAAGAACATAAAGAATTAAATTCTTATCTGATTTACTCTGAGTTGTTTATTGCTCTAATCTAAACTTAATATCGAATTACCTAAGATAGGGGGAGCAATATAATGGATATACATTGTTTATGTAAATTATACTTGACACTTGTTCTTGGCAAAAAGCTAAATTGGTTTCAGATATTAAGTATAAAGCTCCTAGCATTCATCCCTTAAAGGCACATGAAAGCTACATATGTTCAATTGAAGTTTGGCATAATCAAAGCTAAAAAGGGGGAGATTGTTAGAAACAGAAGGGCTTGAAGAGGATCAAGATGTTGAGGATGGATAAGAGTTCCATCCTATGATCCTTTGCATTTGCATAAACATCATTCATTGGCTTGCACTCATGGTTTTACAAACGGCATATGTTTTTGTGAACAAGATTTTAAAGTATTCATGATTGCATTGAAAAAGCCAAAGTGTTCAAAGCTTGTTTTCGAAAAACAAATTCGTATTGCTTTAATCGATTACCAACTAATGGTAATCTATTATTTAAGCTTTGAAGAACACATTAATCGATTACAACTATATGGTAATCGATTACGCTTCACAAATCATAGTTGAAGTCTTTCTGTAATAATCGATTATGATATGGTGGTAATCAATTACTTGGCTTGTTTTTGAAACATGACTTCTTGTGTTAATCGATTACATAGAGAATTAATCGATTACATTGCTCATGCATCGTTTCCAGAAAGATTCAAGAACACTTTAATCGATTACAGTAGAATAGTAATCAATTACACTTCACAAAGGTTCAAAAATGTCTTCCTGTGATAATCAATTACTTGGAACGTTATGGAAAACAAGTCTTTTTGTGTTAATCGATTACATGGTGAGTTAATCAATTACTTTGCTCATATATCTTTTCCAAAAAGCTCAAGAACATTTTAATCGATTGAATTTGTTATTAATCGATTACATTAATGGTTTTAATCGATTACATTGGCGATTTAATCGATTACATTCAGTTACAATAGTTTATTATAAATAGTTGTTGGGTCTTTTGAAAAACACACAGATCATTACATTGCGAGTTTTGAAGAGATACTATGAGTCACAAAGCTCTTGTCCAAAAATTCCAATATTCATGTTTCATTGAAAGGGTTTCTTCTTGGATAAGATTTTAAAAAAGCTCTTGGAGAGTTTTGTCTGAAACTTGTTTTCATTCAATCTTGATCAAGATTGGTAATCATATGTATTCATATACTGTGGATGATCAGGTTTTTTCTCTCCATTAGTTTCTATGTGTAATTCATTTTTAATTTTCTAATTGTTGGTTTCTATTACAAAAGTTTCTTAAAGCTTTTCTAGAGTAGGGTTCTCTAGAGGGAAGAGTAGAGAAGAGTTTCTGTTAGTGTTGGCTACTAGGAGTCTAAAAGGGTTTTAGATTTTTGTTCTTAATTTAGGGTTGATTAAGGGTGATTGTTGTAAGCTTGTAAGAACTGAATTTTGTGAATAGTGGAACTCTAATCAAGTTTTGGTTAGAAGAAATTAGATGTAGCTTCTCTTGTTGAGAGGTGAACCCGTATAAGTTCTTGTGTTGATTACTTTCTTCTTGCTATCTTAATCTATGATTCTTTGGTGAAATCTTTATTACTTAACAAGTGAAGGTTTTAGCAATTGTTTTCTTGAGTTGAGTGGTTTGATTGATTGAAGCATTCTTGGTTTAATTGTGACACAATCATATTACTCTGATTCTTTAAAGATTTATGAAAAGACCAAGTATTAACCAATTCACCCCTCCTCTTGGTTATTGTGTGTGTTTATACTGTGTTTTTCACTTAGGACATATAACGACCAGTTCCCAACGTGCACTGCATTGGATAACATTAAGGTATTATAGTGCATACATTATTTAAATTGATTTGTACAATTTTACTTACCCATTCAAGTATATATGCTGCTAGGTAGACATGTTTATGTAAACTCTGCATTTATTTCTTAATAGTCTTCGGATTCAAATTGTGATTGGTCAGATCTCTGTATGGACTGTGGCTCAAGGAATCCATACACAGAGGCATTATCTGATTGAAGACTTAAGTGATTCATATGCCAATTGTTTTTAAAATAAAGTAAATTATGCATCATTATAAAACAATTAGTTATGTAATGGACGATAATGTAAAGTGACTTACATAATCCATAGTTGTAAAATATCTTCATGTATTATGTATAAGGGGAAGTCCTCATTATACATCCCAAACAAAGTAGTATCCCACAACACTTGCATGGGTCTGAGGAAAAGCTGGGGGATGATCAATGCGATCTGGTATAGGGGATCATCATTAGGTTTTGACTTATGTACAAGTTTTGTCGGTCCCTGTTTATCTTACACAGTTAATAAACAAAGGTCTATGATAGTCAACACTTTATATGTAACAAATTCTTTTTAAATGATAATAAAAAAACAAAAATGAAATACTTTTTTTGAAATAAGTTGTACAGGATGTGTCGGCCAAGCAAGGAAGGTGTTAAGGGCCTACCCCACTAACTAAACCTCTTTAGTGGATATATGGACGCGAGCATCAGCATCTAGAACTTCCTCAACACCCACCTTCACTTGATCATTGGCCAAAGGGATGTTGTACACGGTTTTCGACCCCTCATAAACTCTTCCAAAGGCAACTAGGTAGGGAGGATTCTCATCAACATACAACCCACGCCTGTCTGATGTATTCGTGTTTGGGTCTTGCCC
This sequence comes from Glycine tomentella, assembly GCA_007407185.1. Taxonomy (NCBI): domain Eukaryota; kingdom Viridiplantae; phylum Streptophyta; class Magnoliopsida; order Fabales; family Fabaceae; genus Glycine; species Glycine tomentella. Next base: position 80,867 of record PYAF01000207.1, on the reverse strand, counting down.
TCAGGGATCGACACAACTTTCCTTCGTGCTAACATGGACAGAAGAAGGACCAACCTCAACCTCAGGAGCTGGTATGAATCCCTGGGAATGCATCTGGCTAAATGACAACATTAGTTGCCGACTCACTTTTTCAGTGATCGACTGCTCCAGATCGTCCTTGATATTCTTCTTCAGTTCATCCAAGTCTTCTGGCTTCATTGGCATAGACATGTGGGAACTTGATGAAGTCGGTCCAAAGTATTGTCTGATGGTCACACCGGCTCCAGTAGCACGGACACGGCCAAAGTGCTCTGGTCGCCCAATGGCAGCAGTCAGTACGTCCTGACGTCCATGGGCAACAAAGTACCCTGTGTACACTGCTCTTCCAGGGAATCCTGTAATAAACAAAATATTGTATATTTTACAAATTTAATTAATGATCATTAAAACAAATAATTAACTTACAATCCTTTCTGCAATTTCACGTGTTGCCTCAGATGTCATGTCTCTTGTTTTTTTTTGTGCGAGCCATCTTCCACTTCACATGTCGTCTAATAGGAGATGGAGGATGAGCGATTGTTTTCGCACTCCTGGATTGAGTTTCTTCCGCCAATCGTTGCTTTTGTTTTTCCTTCATTAACTTTTGTTCTAATAAATCATAACCCTCACGAGACAACACGTTAGGGGCATTGTTTAGTTTTTGGATTGCCCGAGCCTTCTTTCTAACATCCTGTCACAATTACACAGATACTTGTCAACAAAATGCGCATGAAAATATTGCATAATTGTCAAATTCATAAACATCGCAAGTCAACTAACCTCCCACGAAGCGGCTCTACAACTCTAACAAAATTGGTGCCACTTTTCTTTGCTGATACTGTATTTCTCACAGATAGTGTCGTCGTCCTCCTCCTTGCCTTGTGCGAGAACCCATTTGGAGGTCGATCTGACTTTAACTGCCTCCATCGCTCGCCTACTTTCTGAAGGATTTTCTTCTTCGTCCTTTGGTCAGATGCTTCTAGTATATCAAATTCATCCTGCGATACAAAAAAAACATTTAATAGTGTCCAAAACATTTTAATTGTTTTAGTACAACCAATTACATTAACATTGAACATTTAATTGTAATACCTAAATGTCCTCCCAAATCAAATCCTTCTGAGCTGCAGGAACTTCTGTCCAGTTACCAATTGTAACATCCACCTTGTCCCGAGCGATGATCCCCAAATATGTCTTTAATTTATTTTTGTGGGGACCATCAGCCTTCCCAGTGGCAAGATCCACATGAACCATTGGTATCTCGACACCGACAGGTTTGGTAGCCAATGACCTAAGTCGTGTTGCTTTTCTAGTCTTCTTCGACATAGATGACAAAGATGTTGACTCAAGAGAAGGAGGGGAACTCAGTGGTGTTGTCATGTGCCTGTTAAAAACAACATTAATTAAAGTTAAGTGACAGGTAAAATAAGTTATGAAATTGTAAATGTGAAAACAAGTAAATATAAAATAAAGATTACATTAAACGATGTTAATTAATTCTCCTTCATAATGATCATTACGATTTGCATGAATGTCATCGTCAACTTCGTCTTCTCTGTTGACGTTAGGCAATTGTGTCGAGAAAGTAGTGAGACCAGTATCAAAGGTTGAATCATCATCTTCAACATTAATACCAAAGGTTTTTCCATGTAGAACCCTGACCACCTTTCATCACAAGGATCTTGAACATAAAACACATGTTTAGCTTATTCTGCCATGATGAAAGGATCATTTTAATAAGCTAGCTTCTTAATATCTACCAAAGTAAATCCCAAATCATCGGCTCTCGCACCGATATTGCTACCAACCCACTTACACTTGAAAACACACACAGTGAATTTAACATAATTAAGCTCCTAGATTTCATCAATGACTCCAAATTAAGGCATGGACGCCAGATAAGGATTGTGGTCATGTACAACAACAAAGTGTTGGGATTGATCCCTAAGACTAACCCCACTGTTTTGCATTGTGCTCTTGTCATCTTGTTCTTTGGTGTAAACGAAAACCTGTTGGTATCGTATCCCTGCCAACTTCTAACATTTCTTTTAGGTCTATATGCTAACTTCCTTAATGTTTGAGAGGCATTATCATCACCAAAGAATGTATCTGTAAACAAATTTAGGAAAGTCTTGTTATGATCTTTCAACAACCTATTCTTGGTCATTTTTGGGTTACTTTCATTGACTAAGGCTTCGTGATGAACTATGTATGGCAGGACTTAATTCCTGTTATTTAGTATATACAAATGAGCTTGTTACAATTTCTCTAGAGCGGGATTTATGACATGCAACCCTCGTGAACCCTTACCTCCCACTCTATCGTCATGTCAAGACTTAGGAAGCCCAACAAGCTTTGCCTTTTCAATGTACTCTAAAAAAAATTCAATAGCTTCTTCTGCAATGTACCTTTCCACAATGGATGCTTTAGGACAGTGTATATTCTTTATATACCCTTTTAAGATCTTCATGTATCGCTCAACCGAGTACATCCACCGTAGATAAATGGGACCACAAAATTTAATTTCCCTGACCAAATGAACAATTAAATGAACCATGAAGTCGAAAAATGAAAGTGGAAAATACATCTCCAACTGACACAAGAGAATTGCAGCCACGTCTTCCAAGTCATCTTACTTTACAAGGTCGACGACTTTGCTACAACTGGCATTGAAGAAACAGCACAGGCGAGTTATGGCATGCTTCACTTTGTTAGGCAAGATATCTCGGATAACCACGACTAATAGTTGTTGCATTAAGACGTGGCAATCATGAGACTTTAAGCCAACTACTTTAAGATCTTTCAGCTGCACAAGGCTCTTAATATTTGAAGAGTATCCCTGAGGCACTTTGACATGGCGCAAACATTAACAGAAACTTGTCTTCTCCTGTCTTCATAAAGTGTGACATGCTGGAGGCAAGTATATTTTATTACCGTCAGACCTTGGATGTAGCTGGTCACATATACCCATCTCAGCTAGATCTTGACGAGTATTCAAACCATCCTTTGTCTTGCCTTGAATGTTAAGAAGCGTGCCAATGACACTGTCACACACATTTTTCTCCACATGCATAACATTGATACAATATCTAACATCTAGATCGGACCAGTATGGAAGATCAAACAATATCGACCTTTTCTTCCATATGCAAGTTTTACTTTTTAACTTCTTTTAGGTCTTTCCAAATATAGTATTGATGTCCTTAACCCGCTCAAGAACTGGCTGACCAGTTAACGGTATCGGTGCACTTTCAGTCTCTTGACTTCCATTAAAAGCTTTTTTCAAACGCTAGTAAGGGTGATAAGGTTTCAGAAAACGTCGATGGCGAATGTAAACTATTTTTCTTCCATGTTTAAGTTGTACGTAGCCCGTGTCTTGTTCACAGATAGCGCATGCACGATGGCCCTTAACACTATATCCACTCAAATTCCTGTATACTAGAAAATCATTAATGGTACAAAATAGCATTGCACGCAGCTTGAATGTCTCATTTCAATACCCATAAAACACGGTAACCCCTCATCCCACAACTTTGTCAAGTTTTCAATCAAGGGACTGAGATAAACATCAAATGTCATTTCCTGGCTGTCTTGGGCCCGATACCATCATAAACAACATCATGTATTTTCGCTTCATTCACAACCAAGGAGGCAAGTTGTAAATGACTAGCAAAACTTGCCACAAATTGTACTGAGTGCTTTAACTGCCATAGGTGTAAAATATAGAAACAGTTCACACTTAACCAAGAGGGGGGTGAATTGGTTAGGCTTAGTAAATTAAAAATTTCTTAAACACAATCAGAGTTTTCCCTTAGGATCTTTATCACTTTTGAAACCAAGAAACTTTATTCAATCAAATGCTCAGCCCAAGGTATCCAATAGCTCAAAGTAATTGATAAACAAACCCAAACAAACAAGATAAATAGAATATGATCAAGACAGAAATAAAATCAATACACAAAAGATTTATACTGGTTCACTTCAAACACTATGAAGCTACATCCAGTTTTCTTCCACTCAACACTATAATGGAGTTCCACTATTGCAAGTTTATGTTCTTACAAGTAATTACAAAGTCTTCCTTTATAAACTCTAGATAAAGTATAGAAATCTAAAACACTATTAGATTCTTAGAGACAAACCAACTAAGAACACTACTCAGTACAACCCCTAGAGAAACCCTATCTCTAGATTACAAGCAAGAAACCCAATTATAATAGACACAAACTTACATCCAAAATCAAAACGAAAATTACATAAAGATTAAGGAGAGAAACAACCTGATGATCCAATGATTAACAATGCAAATGATGAATTAACACAGGTTGAGTTAACAAATTAAATCAGCTTCCCTTAATCTTGAATGAAATCTTGCTCAATATTGACTCACAATCTCATGATCAATGAAGAAGTAGAGCAAGCATGTAAGAACATTTTGAAAACACTGAGAAAGGCTTTTAGAACTGTTATGGCTCAATGGGTATCAATATTCAACGTTACAAAATCAAACAAAGTGATTTCCTATTTATAACAGAAAAACGTAACAAAAATAATCAATTAATACGTGCCTAATAATCGATTGTTTTGCTTATGTAATCGATTAATCCAAGAATGTAATCGATTTAAATGTTCATAAGCTTTTCTGGAATTTCTATAATGGAGCAAATAATCGATTATTCCATCTTGTAATCGATTAAGACATAAGATCCATGTTTATCAAAATACACTATGTAATCAATTACTATAAATGGTAATCGATTAAAGCAGGAGCCATAGCCTTTCTGATTACACAGTGTAATCGATTATCTAGTACAAAACTTAGAATTTAAACACCACATGTAATCGGTTACCACCTATAGTAATCGATTAAAGTAGGGAGTGGCTATTTTCAGATAAGCCTATGTAATCGATTACAGTATACTAGCAATCGATTGTCCCAACAATTCTTAAAATACATATTTAAGCATGTAATCGATTACTATCCATAGGTAATCGATTAAAATGCTCAACAAGGCAGTTTTCTAAACACCAAAGGTATAATAATCGATTAATCCGATATGTAATCAATTATAATGTTCATGAAAGCTTTTCCAGAATAAGTGAAGAACAAAATAATCGATTAATACAATATTGTAATCGATTAAAACAACAAGAAAACCATTTTTCCAAAAACCTTTGAAACAAGTTTGAAACTTAATCATTTTATGAAAGCCTTGTGATTTTTATTAAACCATTTTAAGTTATTTATGAGTTAGAATGAATGCAATGCTTTAGGATCATCAGAATTGCTTTTCTCTTACATTTTATCCTAATTAATCTCCAAGTTGTCCTTTGCATGTTTGAAAGCTCAAAACTTTAGTCTTGAATCAATCTTTGCTTATGCTTCAAGCAGCTCCCCCTGAATTCAATAATAGGGATTCATTCCATCAGTGGCAAGTCCAAGTCTAATATTTCTTGCCTCTTTGCCAAAATCCTGATACAAATGATTAATCTTCTTCCATTGGGAGGAATCAGTCGGATGGTGGATCATTCCATCACAGTTTCTCCCATCTGCAAGCCATGTAAGGTTTTTTGTGTCATCTCCATTAGCAAATAGATGCTTAAACCTTGGAATGATCAGAAGATACCACAACATCTTCATTAGGAGGCCTTTCTTTGTGCTTTAATCACTACTACACTCGTGATCATCCTTCACTTTGTACCATGATATCCCACACCTGAGGCATTTGTGCATTTCTTCAAATTGATGTCTGTACAGTATGCAAACATTAGGGCAGGCATGAATTTTCTGATACTCCATACCCATCTGACACAATATCTTCTTCGCCTGACAATAACTTTTGGCAACATGTTTTACCCAGGGAGTATATATTGCACTACCTGAAGTAGTGAAGTGAAGCTTTGGTCACTCCACCCATATCTGGCCTTGATATTAACCAGACTTAACTCCACTGACAATAGTGTCAAAGACAGCTTGCACCTCAGATACAAAGGAGTCTTCAAATCACTTTCCAATGTATCATACACATGAGCATGTGCTTGCTGAAAAGACTTTTGTCCAAGATCACAAATCATATCCTCTAATCAAGCTTCCATTTGTACATCAACCGGTTCAGTTTGAAAATAATAGGAATACTTTACAAAAACCAAGAGGGGGGGTGAATTGGTTGAACCTTGGTATTTTGAAAATCAAATTCAAATCAGTTTTCAGGATCTTTATCACTTTTAAACCAAGAAACATTTTACTCAATCAAATAGCTCAGTCCAAGAATTCAATATATCAAAACCAAACTTGTTGTGCAATGAATATGATTCAAAGAATAAAAGACAATTAATAAGATGAGAAGAGAAATAAGAACACACACAATTTATACTGGTTCACTTCAAATCCTAAAGCTACATTCAATTTGTTCCAACCAACACTAGGTTAGAGTTTCACTATTATAAAAATATTCTTACAATCTTTTACAAGAATCTCCCCTTTATCAACCCTAGACAAAGAACAAAAATCTAAAACCCTATTAGAAATCTAAGGAGAAAGATCCAGAGAACACTACTCTGATCTTTAAGCTAGAGAACCCTTCTCTAGTCCCAAGCTTTAAGAATCAAAATTACAATAGCCAATACAACACAAATTGTAAACAAAATTACAAGCAATCAGTTAAGGAAAGAAAGCACCTAATGATCCAGTGAATGACACGCACATGAATGAACAAATCAGGTTGAAAGATGAAAAACAATCTCAGAACATCTTCTTCCTTAACCTTTGAAAGTATCTTCTTGCTTTAAAGAATCACTCAAAAACCCATGAATGTTTTAGTGAAAGCAAGAACTCATAGAACCCAGAAAAATCACTTAGAATGTGTTTAGAAAGCTTATGGGTGCTCAGAATACGAATTGATCAAGTTACAAAACAAGCTGAGCCAAGGTTCTATTTATAACAAACATTTGTAACTGTCACTAATCGATTAAACGCACCTAATAATCAATTATTTCACTCATGTAATCGATTAAATCATTCTGGTAATCGATTAAAGTGTTCTACAAGAATCTGGACATGAACAATGAACAAAATAATCGATTATTCCGTCTTGTAATCGATTAAGACAGGAAGCTTCATAAACTTGAAATACACTGTGTAATCGATTATGGATTCTGGTAATCGATTAAACCAAGAAGCTTTAGAAATCATTTTTGAACTATGTAATCGATTACTATTTTTGGTAATCGATTAATGCATCAAAAACTAGTGTGCATATGTGTATGATGTAATCGATTACTGAATATGGTAATTGATGAGTCACTATTTATCACTATTTACTCATCTTTCTGTACTCATTTTAATCCCTAATTTGTGTTTAATCATTTATTTTGCACTGTTTCTTAATTAGGACTTAATTGGACCGATAATTCAGATTTTAATTAATTTGGATTATTTTAAGTTAATTATTTCAATTTTTATTTTCAGGGCAGGGCAGTTTAATAATTAAT
>PYAF01000207.1:53931-73258 GCA_007407185.1 Glycine tomentella | reverse complement strand
ACTTGTTTTTAATCACTGCGTTTAATTAGTAATTCTGTTTTATTTTATATATTCTGCTAAATTCCTTCAAAAACCCCCCCAACACGTTTTCAATCCCTTAAACATTGACAATTGATCCTTGAGAGACGACCTAGGAGTCACTTTCCTAGTACTACATTTTAAAATCAAATTAATTTGGTTGCGTACGGCCGCGATCAGTAATCGATTAAGACAGGAAGATGGTTTTTTCAGTTTAGCCTATGTAATCGATTACTACCTGTTGGTAATCGATTAAAGTGTTCATCAAGGCAGTGCATGTGAAAACAAAGGTCAAATAATCGATTATTCCGATAGGTAATCAATTACATTGTTCTTGAAAAGTTTTCCAGAATGAACTAAGAACAAAACAATCGATTATATCCTCAATGTAATCGATTAAGTCAGTACACATTCATTTTTCCAAAAACCTTTGATTTAATTTGATCATTTTACCAAAGCCTTGTGATTTTTATTACTCAAGTTAATTGAATTATTGAATGATATGAATGCAATGCACTTGGATCATCAGAATTGCTTATTTCTTACACATTTAACACAAATCATTCTTCAAGGCATCCAATGCATGTTGAAAGCTCAAAACTAAAGCTTGATTCCTATTCCATTCTTCAAATAGCTCCTCTGAAACCAACAATCTCCCCTTTTTGGCTTTAAACATGCCAAATCTTTAGTTGATTAACAATAAGGCTTGAAGTAAATTGTTGAATCAATTTGAAAAAGCTTGAGCTTTGCAAACCTGAAAATTTTCAATTCCTTTGCCAAGAACAAGTGTTAAAAGCATCTGTGATTCATGTGGCATTCATTTACAAGTATTATATATTGAATAGATTCATTTTAAACACTCAGCTCCCCCTAAATTCCAGCATCCATTCAATTCAAATTTTGGGTAAAAGGTGAAACAAAAAACAGGGGCAAACAGAGCATTATTCAGAGCATACATTAATCAATCATTTCTCCCCCTATTTGGCTTGTTAAAGACAAGAACATAAAGGGCACAACGGATAATTGAATTGGAAGCATAATGGAAGTTTTAATATTCATAGGGAAGCTATTACAGTGTGAAATTAAAACACTAAGTTTAACAAATTAAAACAAAGCATAATAAGAAAAAAAAATACATAGGCCTAGAATTCTGCAGAGACATTGTCTGTGACATTAGCTTCTATAGTGTCTAGCCTATCTCTAATTTCTCCTAAGGCTTCATTTTTTTTAGCGTTAAAGTCCTGTTGCATCTGGATCAGATTGTCCATTTTCTGCAGCATGAGGGCTTCAAATTGTGAGTACAAGGGCTGTTGAGAATCCCTTGATTCATCTTTAGAATCTGCAACTTGATCACCATCATCATCAGCAGCAGCAGCAGGAGGCTGTGGTTGTCCAACCATGATCCAACCATCTAGAGTCTTCCTCATCCCCATCTTAGTGAGATGCTTCTCCTTTATTAGGTTGTTGCTTGAGTTTGTATGGTCCACAACCTCATTTTCCACATCAATGTTGAAGTGGTCAATGAACCTAGATGCAAGCACAGGATATGGGAAAGGATAGTTGACCAACCTTTTGGATTTGAGCATTATTTCTTCAAACATGAGAACCCAATTCATGGGTATGTTGTTTTTCAGACCATACACCAATTGCAGGTCTTCATCTATGGCTTGGGTGTGATTAGTGGCCCTAGGAGTTATCACATAAGTGATAATGTAATGGAGAAGCCTATCTTCTGGGGTCATGGGTCCAGTACCCAATCTGTTCCTAAGTTGCATATTGGGGTCATGCAACATCTCCTTATAGGTATCCATTTTACTATACCCCTCAAGTTCTTCATCAAACTTCCTAGCCCCTTCACAAATCACTCCAGCAATAGTCTCCCAAACTTCATGGGTGATTTCCATTGTTACACCCTTCACCTTGGTGATCATAGTCCCATTCATGGAACCTTTGGCACAAGTATAAAATACCTTCACCAAGTCAAGGTAGAAAGTACCCTTTATTTCTAAAAATCTCCTAAGCCCTTGGGCTTCTAAGAATGCAGGGAATTGGAATCCCTCCCTAGTAAACCAATTCAGGTCAAGATATTTGGGTGAGGCTACAGGCTTGGTGGCATTGAACTGTAGGTAGTTCATTTTTTCAGACTCTGTGGAAAACCACAAGTCCAGCCTATTTGGATGTTGAGGAGGAGGAGGATTGGATGATGACTCCCCTACTTTCCTCTTTGAGGACCTAGCACTTTTGGGTGTTGGGTTTGACATGGTTTTGGATAGGTTCAGACACAGGAAAAACTCAGAAAAACTCAGAAATTTCAGAGGGAGAAGAGTGATCGAGGTCGTACTCGGCCAAATTAATACAGTTTAAATGTAGTACTAGGAAGTGACTCCTTGGTCGTCTCTCAAGGATCAATTGTCTGCGTTAGGGATTGAAAACGTGTATTGGGGGGGTTTTTGGTAGAATGCGAAAATCTAAATTAAAACAGAAATAACAACTAATTGCAGTGATTAAAGACAAGTCAGACCTTAGAATAAATTGCGCCTCTAATTTCCTTGGTTCACGAAAGATAATCTGTCCTACTTAATCCTTATCAGTCCAAGTTAATCGACTAAGCGAAGATTAACCTAAAACTTCATTACACGAATTAAGCAAACGTGAACCTCGTCAGGGCAAGCTCTCAGGATTAAGCAACCTGAGATCACTGAATCAATCAATATCAAAATCATTAAGCATGACTCCAATTCGAAAAATACAGAACAGAAACCCTAACAAGGAAGAACCAAGCAAAAACGAATTGCAATAACAGAGAACCTCCATTAAAGGTTTTGCAATCTGTCCTAGGGTCCAACCCTAGGATTTAGCCTTCCATTAATTCGAAATTAACAACAGAAACATAAATTGGAACGAAACTGAACATAATGAAAACCTAAATACTGGAAACAAAAATAGCAACAGAATGCACTGAAACGAAATAAGCAGAAAATGAAAACGAGATTAGAAGATGAAGCAGAAACGAAAATAGGCACTGAAATCAAAACGCAACTGTCAATTAAATAGAAAACGAAAACCCTAAAGCATAGTCACCAGCAGAAAACGAAAACATAAAAACAAAGAAGCAGAAAACGAAAATACTCTAAACCCTAAAACTGAGCGTGAATAGTATTGTTGGCTCGTGCCTCTGCATGGGCACAGTATTCGAAATATATAGAGTGACTGACCTAAACGAAAATGGGTTTTTCCTAACAGTTTTGGCCCAAAAATGAAAATAAAATAAAACGAAAATAAAATGCTGATGCCACATCCCAAACTTCAAGTCCATGCATTAATTCCAAGCCCATTTAATTATTAATCTGCCCTGAAAATCAAATTGGAATAATTAAACTTAAAATAATCCAAATTAATTAAAATATGAATTATCGGTCCAATTAAATCCTAAATGAGAAAAGTGCAGAATATGAACATTTAAACACAAATTAGGGATAAAAATGAGTACAGAAAGATGAGAAAATAAAGGTAAATAGTGACTCATCAAAGAGACTAAGGTGCAAGGCTTTTTATTGATGCAATGCACTATTTATAGGCAGAATTGATGCTCCTAACACCCATAATTTTGAAAATATAGCTATTGGTGACGGTTAAGGCACTTCAGTGGCCTTGGATTTCCTTTGGATTTGGTTGGGCAATTACATTTTCAGAGAAAAACTGTCAGAAAACGCACAACAAACAAATTAATCGATTATTTACTTATGGTAATCGATTATTTTGCTTATTTTAAACACAGAAATTACACGTGGTAATCGATTATCCCGTATGGTAATCGATCATTTACCAACCAATCAGACGTAGAAGATGACCAATAATTGATTATATGCTTATGTAATCGATTATATCATGATTTTGGGATTTTAGTCAAGTATTAGAACTTGTGTAATCGATTATCCCGAGTGGTAATCGATTACTCCAGGAGGATAAAAAATCATAACCACTAATGTAATCGATTACTAATTGATCATAATCGATTACTCCAGTGAAACTTTGAAACTGGAAAATGCATTTTGTTCATAGTAATCGATTATCCCGATACGTAATCGATTATTCCAGGAAGAATCATTTCTTTGAATTACAGAATAATCGATTACAAGATTGCAGTAATCGATTACTTAAGCTTGTTTAGCACAAATAAGGTGATTTTTAATGAATTTAATTGATTAACCTGTGGTGTAATCGATTATTACAGCAAGTTTATCAGAAAATAGAGCATGTAGCAGTTCAACACGAATTTCAGTCATTTTTTGTGATGAAAGCATAATTTTGCATGGAAAGGCATACTTTAAACAGGCTAGCATATGTTGGATTCATCAAGAATACCTAACATGTTTCTAAGTGCATAAAATCTATCCCCAGCCAATGGTTTGGTGAATATATCAGCAAGTTGGTTATGGGTATCAATTAACTAAACCTTGATATTACCTTTCTGAACATGATCTCTGAGGAAATGATGTCTTATCTCAATATGCTTGGTCCTTGAATGCATTTTTGGATTCTTTGATATGTTAATAGCACTTGTATTGTCACATAGCAGAGGTATTTCATTCAGTTCAACTCCAAAATCTTGCATTTGTTGCTTCAACCATAGACTTTGTGCACAGCAACTTCCAGCTGAGATATATTCAGCTTCAACAGTTGACAAAGCAACACAAGATTGTTTCTTGCAATGCCATGAGATCAATGAACTTCCTAGAAGATGACAAGTGCCACTTGTACTTTTTCTATCTAACTTGCAACTTGCAAAGTCAGAATCAGAATATCCAACAATATTAATTGAAGCACCTTTGGGATACCAAAGACCAACTTTTGGAGTAGCTTTGAGATATTTAAGGATCCTCTTGACTGCTGTAAGATGAGACTCTTTGGGATTTGCTTGATATCTTGCACACAAGCTAACACTTAGCATTATATCAGGTCTACTAGCTGTCAAGTATAGCAAAGATCCAATCATTCCTCTAAACTTTGACTCATCAACCTTCTTTCTATTTTCATCTGAATCAAGATATGTTGATGTAGCCATTGGAGTTACAGCATGCTTTCTTTTCTCCATTTCAAACTTCTTAATAACTTCAAGGTAATATTTGGATTGATTGAGAAATGTTTCATTCTTCATTTCCTTCACTTGAAGTCCACGAAAGAATGTTAATTCACCCATCATTGACATTTTGAATTCCTTTTGCATAGCTGAGGAAAATTCCTTACATAACAAATGATTAGTAGAACCAAAAATTATGTCATCCACATAAACTTGAACCAATAAGATATCATTGTCATGCCTTTTGATGAACAAGGTTTTGTCAACATTGCCCCTTGTGAAAGATTGTTCAAGCAGAAATTTGCTTAATCTTTCATACCATGATCTAGGAGCTTGTTTCAAACCATAGTGTCTTTTTCAGTTTAAAAACATAGTTAGGATGTTTAAAATCAGTAAAACCTGGAGGTTGTTCAACATATATATCCTCCTCAATGTATCCATTCAAAAAGGCACTTTTAAGATCCATTTGAAAAAGTTTGAAATCCATGAGACATGCATATGCAAGCAATAACCTGATTGCTTCCAATCTTGCAATTGGAGCATAAGTTTCTTCATAGTCTATGCCTTCTTCTTAGTTGTAACCTTTAGCAACCAATCTAGCTTTATTTCTGACTATGATTCCACTTTCATCAAGTTTATTTCTAAAAACCGATTTTGTACCAATGGGTTTAAGAGAGGATGGTCTAGGAACAAGTTCCCAAACCTCATTTCTCTTAAACTGATTTAACTTATCATGCATGACATGCATCCAATGTTCATCATTCAAGGCTTGATCAATATTCTTAGGTTCAATTTGAGAAACAAAAACCATATTACAACATAGGTTTCTTAATGAAGATCTAGTAGATACTCCCTTTGAAACTTCACCTATGATGTTGTCAAGTGATAGGTCTCTAGTTGTTCTCTAATCTTGAGGCACTTGAACAGGGGTAGATGGTTTTGCTTCAGCACTTGGTTCTTCTTTCTCTTTAATTAAGGAATCCTCTAGCTGAATAAATTCTTCCATTGGGCCTACATCTACATCACACTTCTTTTCCTCTTTAGAGGGATTAGACTCATCACAAATTACATGTACAGATTCTTCCATGCACATAGTTCTCTTATTGAATACTATATAAGCCTTACTATGTAATGAATATGCAAGGAAAATTGCTTCATCATCCTTAGCATCAAATATTCCAAATGATCCTTTCCCATTGTTTAATAGAAAACACTTGCAGCCAAAAACTCTCAAGTGAGAAATATTGGATTTTCTACCTTTGTATAACTCATAAGGGGTTTTCTTTAAAATAGGCCTTATAAGTAATCTATTCAAAGTGTAGCATACTGTACTTACAGCATCAGCCCAAAAATATTTAGACAAATTTGTCTCATTAAGAAGTGTTCATGCTCCTTCTTCAAGAGATCTATTTTTCCTCTCCACATCACCATTTTGTTGGGGTGTTCTTGGAGCTGAAAAATTGTGGTTAATTCCATTCTCTTCACAGAATTTTTCAAAATGTTCATTTTGGAATTCACCACCATGATCACTTCTTATTGAGATAATCTTGCTACCTTTTTCATTTTGTGCAAGCTTAGCCATTTTTCTAAATGCAAGGAAAGCATCACTTTTGGATTTCAAAAACAAAGTCCAAGTGAATCTAGAGTAATCATCCATCTTGTAATCGATTAAGACGGGAAGCTTCATAAACTTCAAATACATTGTGTAATCGATTACGGATTCTGGTAAACCAAGAAGCTTTAGAAATCATTTTTGAACTATGTAATCGATTACTATTTTTGGTAATCGGTTAATGCATCAAAAACTAATGTGCATATGTGTATGATGTAATCGATTACTGAATTTGGTAATCGATTAAGACAAGAAGATGGTTTTTTCAATTTAGCCTATGTAATCGATTACTATTCTTTGGCAATCGATTATTCCAGCACCGCTTGAAATAATGTATAACAATGTAATCGATTACTACCTGTTGGTAATCGATTAAAGTGTTCATCAAGGCAGTGTATGTGAAAACAAAGGTCAAATAATCGATTATTCCAATAGGTAATCGATTACAATGTTCTTGAAAAGTTTTCCAGAATGAACTAAGAACAAAACAATCGATTATATCCTCAATGTAATCGATTAAGTCGGTACAAATTCATTTTTAAAAAAAACTTTGATTTAAATTGATCATTTTACCAAAGCCTTGTGATTTTTATTACTCAAGTTAATTGAATTAATGAATGATATGAATGCAATGCACTTGGATCACCAGAATTGCTTCTTTCTTACACATTTAACACAAATCATTCTTCAAGGCATCCAATGCATGTTGAAAGCTCAAAACCAAAGCTTGATTCCTATTCCATTCTTCAAATAGCTCCTCTGAAACCAACACAGTTTGGGACCCCATCTGCATGTTTGGCAATTAACCATGCCATATCCATGTTATATAATTCTTCTTAATCCCGTCACACAGAAGATGTTCCCGTATGTCATCTAGTACTTATCGTCTCCCATTCAAACAGTTTATACAAGTACATAAATATTTCCCATCCTCATCCGGTCGACTTCTTTCAGAGCCAAATTCCAAGAAATGTTCAACGCCTTCCTCAAACTCAAGGCTCATGCGACTAGCATTCGTCTAACTTTGATCCATTTAATTAATAACTCTATGATACTCATATAGTTATTCCATGCATGAACACCTCACTTTTTTCATTGAAGGTATGGCCCTATCCCATTAAGGAAGACACTTTTTGATAGTAGATTCATACATAAAGGTTAAGTCTCTTTGCTTAAATGTGATGAAATTTCGACAGCATTTCTCATTGATATCCAATTACACGACATGAATTCCACCACAATCAAGTATGCACCCAGAGAACAAAGTGAAGTGCACTATACCAAAATTCCATCAAATTTAAGAAAATAAACTTAACCTATACGTATGAATCTACTATAAAAAAATAACTCTTCCAAAACTGTCAAAACGGACAACTCAAAATTCAATACAACAATTAATCCAAACTGTCAGGAAGAATCATTGTATTAAATCTCAAACGTGAAACTAAGGTTCACTCATAATGAACATAACTTGTATATAAAACAATATTCACATAACAAAAATTATAAAAGTCAAGTAACAAAAAAGAGCATCAAAAGTTTATGAAAGACAGTCGTACCTGTGAAGGTGCTTACTAACAATAACAATCAATGTATTGATGATGATGCAAACAACAACCCAAAAAATCCCTACAAATTACAATTAGAACTACACAATGTTATTTAAAGAGACTACAATTAAAAGGAGTGAGCAGGATGTAAAAGCTACCTAACGATAACATATAACCATAGTGGAAGGTACATTTATATGAGGACACTGGACACATTATATTCTTTAACCAATGTAAATGTTACCTTACAATAACCATATTGTGAGTGGATATATTTAAATTAGGGGTTTGGTTACTTTTTAAAGAAAACAAAACAATTGTTTCAATATATATTAAAATAACAAAGAGAGTAAAGACTAACATCCATAGCAACTTTACACAGCCCCACACCTGGTCCCCTACCCAAATTTCTAGTATTCACAATCTAATCTTTGACATGTCCTAAGGTTATAACAACAGCTACCCAAACAAAATAGAATTTGATCTCCAACATTACATTAACATAAACTAAATCAATTAATTGAAAATATTATTATGCATAGATACCTTATATGCCCAATGGTGTCCCTGGCTACAACAAAATTGCAGCCCTCAGAAGTGAGAACCAAAATAGGTGTCAGTTGCAGCCCGTAAAAATGGAATTATTTTAGAGTAAGAGAGCAAATTAACAAGAGACAAAGACAGGCATGCCCACATATGCGTATACAATGAAAAGATAGTTTAAGTAGAAAAATCTATGCATTGCTTAATAATGTTCAGGATAATGATTTAGACAAACATACACGTGTATGGTTCTGATATTTTCGGATAAAACTTTGAAGGCTAGGTAGGAAGCTTGTAAAGTTTAAGTGTGTATTGATTGAGCATTTTTAGTTTAATATTTTTCTATTCTTCTTAGCTTATTTGACTTCTCTTGGACTTTTACTTTCTCACTCCAACTCAATTTTTGTCTCAAGCAAACAATTGGGCTTAATTGATAATTGTTGCTTATTTTCGGATATTTTGCTTACTTGACCTATCTTCCTTGTGTAGGACCTATAGGATTCTACAGAAATCCAAATTGATCATATGAGTAGTCCTTGGAATGATAAGAAAAAGAGCTACAATTTGGTCAAAGATAAGTCAAGGCCAATTCTATCATTTTGAGGGTAATTTTAGGCTTGGAAGTCATAATCTCTGCACTTGAATTTTGGACTGCAAGTTCGGTTTTGATTGGTGTAATTACCATAATTAGTTAGATTAGATGGCCCTAATCAGGGCCCATCCTTTCCTACTTACTCAGTCACTATATATTAGTGTAGTTAGTTAGTTAGAAGGACTTCATTTTTAGCAAAATCAAAAATTGTAGATTCTTTTAGAAGTTTCCAGAATTTAAATTTATCTCTCTTTTTCTCTCGTTGTTCTTCAACTTTCTTCATCATTTTCATTTCCTGTTCATCTATTTTCTTGCACAAATTTTGTGGCTCTTCCACTGATGATGATCATGGAAGGCCAATCAATCCAAGGATCCAATCCAAGCAAGGAGAATTTGAGTTCTGGTTTGGTATTTCAATTTCTGGGTGAATGTTCATTTTCTTCTCCAATCCTCTATTCGATTTTCATGATTATGAATGTGTTAAGGATTTAAAATGGATTAGGTCATGGATTCAAATTTTAATCACAAATTGTTTGGATGATATTTCAATTAATTTTGTGATTTCAATTAATTTAGGAGTTAATTCGATTGAATTTCTTCTGATGACATTGAAAGAACGTTCATAATAAGATCATTATCTGAGAACTATGAATTGGATTGATATTCCTAAATATGCTTACAACATCTTTTATTAATTATGTTTTCGCAATTTTTGTTATCGCTTGCAAACTATTAGAGTAAAATCCCCCTATTGTTTATTAGTGAATTGAAGTTGGAACCAAATTGATCGTGTCTCTGAGTTGACCTAGGTTCATCCTGTGCTACAAAATTAGTGTAGTTTAATTGTTTTGAAGCAACGCAACATCGGTTATCAAAACTGTCGTTGTTGCCAGGGACATGGTTCATTGTGTGCTAACTGTTGATTTCAATTGAAGCCAAGCATCAATGAACAAGATTCAAGCTTCAAGGAGTTTTGAGCTTTCAACATGACCAAAGACTAAAGAATCATGGGAAGCTTTGAAGAACTAATTTGATTAATTGTAAAAGGGAGTTATGATCTGATAATCCAACTGTGCATTTCATGTCATTCATTATTCATACATCTAGGATTGTTAGATTACATGTTTTGATCAAAGGCAGCACAGAAAAGTTTAAGAATTCTAGGAAAAACTAAGATTTACTGAAGTAATCGATTACATACTTATTGGAATCGATTATTCTGTTCTTCTTGCCTTTGAAAAACAAATCAAGAACAAGGTAATCGATTACAGATCGAATTAATCGATTACTTAGGCTAAAACATGAAAAGTGCATCATTCGGTCTTAATCGATTACAACATTTGGTAATCGATTACAAGCCTGCCTTGAAAAAGTCTGACCCGCTGGAGTAATCGATTACATATCGGTTTAATCAATTACATAGTTCAAATTAGAAAATAGGGTCACTCTGGCTTAATCGATTACAACAATTGGTAATCGATTACATAGTACATTTTAGAGAAACAGGTCACTCTGGCTTAATCGATTACGTATCGGAATAATCGATTATTTAGTTCATAAGCCAAAATTCAGAAAGCCTCCGGAATATTTTAATCGATTACATCTTGAATTAATCGATTACAAATGATAAATAATCGATTACAGGAGCGTGTTTAATCGATTATTATCAATAAAAATCTGTTATAAAAAGGGCCTCTCAAACTGAGGTTCATAGCTTTCACAATTATTGAGTTTTACGAATCCTAAGGCATTCATACACGCTCTGAGCTTTCATTAGTGAATTTTTCTCTGTTCTAAACACATTGACTTCACCAAATCCATATGGGTTGTTGAATCAAGAAGGTGAAGTCTCATCATTCATTCAAGGCATAAGGAAAGGTTTGCATATGTTTGTGTGATCAGTCAATCAACCTGAGTTTCATTCACTTTGCATTCATTATTGGATTATCAGGTGATATCTTTCCTTGTCCTCTGTTGGTGTAAACTATTCTTTGAATTCTTTCAAGTTTCTGTTTATTGTAAAATGAATTTCTTGCAAGTTTAGAGATAATGTTTCTCTAGTTGTTGCTGAGTAGGGTTCTTGGCAAGGGGTTTGGTCTCTAAGAGTCTAATAGGGTTTTAAACTTCTGAACTTTATCTAGGGTTGATAAAGAGAGACTTGTATAATTGCTTGTAAGAATATTTTGCAATAGTGGAACTCTACTCTAGTGTTGAGTAGAAGAAACTGGATGTAGCCTCATAGGTTTTGAGGTGAACCAGTATAAATCATTTGTCTTGATTTATTTTTAACATTTTCGATCATCCTAGGAATTAATTCTGTTATGTGAATTTGTCTGGGTGGTGTGTCAAGTCTTGGATTGATCATTGGATAAAGTTTGTTCAAGTGTTTTTGTAATAAAGATCCAAAGGGCCATAAACTCTGATTTGTTTTTGAAAACTCTATTTTTTTAGTGAGAAAATTTTATTTTACCAAAATTAACCAATTCACCCCCCCTCTTAGTTAATTGAGAAGTGTTCCTTATTTTCACACTAACTTTAATTCACTCAAAATTAGATAATAGCATAGGTATAAATTGACATTAGTAAAAAAAAATTGCATTCATTGCATATTTACATTCTGCTGCACAATTGCACTTTGCTATATATTTGCATTGTTATTGTTGTTTGTTATGAAGTGTGTATGAAGTAGTAGTGCAAAAACATAAAAAAATAGAGAAAAACAGAGTAGTAGTAGAGAAAGGAGTGATGTAGTGTGTTCTAGAAGTGATTTGTCTTGTAGAATTTGGTTGCGCAACTTGGTGTCCAAAGTTTATCCCCTATTCTAAGCAAAATTTACCACGTTGGGGTTAGGTGTGGGTCAAAAAATTTGCAAATTCGGCCTCTAAGTAGGAGTTTTAGCTCAGGGACATTCTAGTCATTTCACAGCAAACTATCTCAAAATAGCCTAAAAATTTACTATAATGTAGAAAAAATTATTTCATCAAGTAGACCCTGTGAGGGACTAACACGGTCTTGGGGGTCCAAATTGCCAAATTCGATGATATAGGCCACTTTTGAATTTATTTTGTGTTTGCATGATTTCTAAAAATCACCAAAAATTTACAAAAATCAAACATAATTTTTAGACATTTACTGTAGTGTTTTTGATTTTTTTAAAATTGTTTGAGGTAGTTTTCCATTTTCTGTTTCATTTCGGCAAATATTGTGAATAGTGTCCTAGTAGAATAGTTGTCTGTTATTTCTATGATTTCTGTCTCTGATGAGTTGAACTGTGCATGACTAGGTCCAAACCAAGTTACTTTCAATCATATGATCCTGAGATAGATATGACATTTCACAGATTGAGCAGAAATAATAGTAGTCTAGATGAATTTGATAGTGTAGTTCTAGCTACTAGTATAGTGTCTTCTGAGTCATCAGTTTCTGAGTCTATTTCTAATTCTGAACATCTTGATTCTGAAATTTTTGTTGATATAATGGCTGATAACAACTTAACTCTTAAGGAATTGGCTACACCTGATGTTGTTTATCAACCTTGGTGTATTCAATATCCTAAGACTGAGGTTAGTTATGAGCTAAAATTTGGTCTAATCCATTTGCTTCCACAAAGTTTCATGGTCTTGCAGGTGAAGATCCACACAAGCATCTTAAGGAGTTTCATGTATTATGTTCCACCATGCGACCACCTGACATTCATGAGGACTATGTGAAGTTGAAAACATTTCCATTCTCTCCGGATGGTGTGGCTAAGGACTGGTTCTACCTTCAACCACATCCTATCAACACTTGGACAGATATGAAGAGAAGATTTTTGGAGAAATTCTTCCTTGCATCTAGAACAACGTCCATTAGGAAAGAAATATGTGGTATACGACAGCTACCTGGAGAGACATTATATGAGTACTGGGAGAGATTTAACAAGTTGTGTGCTACTTGTCCTCACCATCAAATCAGTGAACAATTATTGATCAAGTATTTTTATGAAGGCTTGATGTTGATGGACAGGAGTATGATAGATGTAGCCAGTAGAGGCGCTTTGATGGACGAGACTCCTCTTGTTGCAAGATAGTTGATTTCTAATAGAGCAGCCAATTATTACCAATTTGGTACTAGCAGCGCTGCAACATCCAAGGCTGCTGCAAATGAAGTTTTTGTTTCTATGGTTGCTGATAACCAGAGGTTGGAGAATAAACTGATAGAATTGACATCTCTAGTGAGACAACTTGCCATTGGTCAACAGCAAAATGTGATGGCAGCCAATCAACCAAGGTTGTGTCGTATCTGTTGTGCACCTGATCATCCAACAGATGCATGTCCCACTCTCTAAGAAATAGAACAAGCTGCTGATGTTTCTGCCATGCAACCTGGATAGCCATTCAGACCTCAACAACAATATAATCCTTACTCCAACACTTATAATCCTAGTTGGAGAGATCACCTGAATTTGAGGTATGGTCCTGGTCCACAACAACAACAACAACCATTTCGACCTTAACAGCAGCAATATCAACCCTCTACCAGCAAATACCAAGCTCCCCCGTTCAGACAGCAACCATAATTCCATCAGCCTGCACCTACATATACACAACTTGTGCAAACCAGTTTTGGACCTTCCTTGGAGGACCTAATGAAGCAAATGGCAACCAGCAACATTCAGTTTCAACAAAATGTCAGTGCCACCGTCCAAGACTTGCAGACTCAGATTAGACAGTTAGCTACAACTGCCAACCAGATGTAGCAGCAAGGTTTAGGCAACATTCCAACACAACTAATTATTAATCCAAAGAATGTCAGTGCTATTACCTTGAGGAGTGGCACGAAGCTACTAAATTCAACAAATGCTTGTGCTAAAATTGATGCTAGTAAAAAAATTGATGATGGTGCCAAAACAAATTCTGCACCAAAACAGATTCCTTTACCTTTTCCTTCTAGATCCATTTCTGCAAAGAAAGTGGATCTTGATTCTGATCTGCTTGAGACTTTCAAGAGGGTGGAAGTCAAAATTCCCCTCTTGGATGTCATCAAACAGATTCCAAAATATTCAAAGTTCTTCAAGGATTTGTGCATCCATAAGAGGAAGTTGAAGAGAAATGAGCAAGTGAAGATGGGCAAAAATGTTTTTGCACTTATACAGGGCAAAACTGTTGTTGTCATTCCACCATCCACCTTGCCACATAAGTGCAAGGATCTTGGTACTTTCACTGTCCCTTGCACCATTGGAGATTGTACTTTTGCAGATGCCATGATTGACCTTGGAGCCTCAATTAATGTCATGTCCACATCAGTTTACAGATCACTACATCTTGGTGATTTGAAACTCACTGGTATTGTCATTCACTTAGCCAACAGGAGTGTTGCGCTTCCACTTGGAGTTATTGAAGATGTGCTGGTGCAAGTTAATAATTTGGTTTTTCCTGCAGATTTTTACATTTTGGATATGGAGAATGAGTCTTCCAGCCATGGTTCCACATTGATCCTAGGGAGACCATTCTTGATGACAGCCAGGACCAAAATTGATGTGCATGCAGGAACTCTTTCCATGGAGTTTGGTGATGACCTTGTCCATTTTAACATTTTTTAGGCCATGAGACATTCTGTAGAGGAGCATTTTGTCTTTCTTGTTGATTTCATTGATGTTGCAATAGATAGTGTAGATATTTGTACAAATTTACTTTCTGATTTTTCTTACTTTGGTCTTAGTTCTTATAATTGTACCTATGATGATTTTGTTGTTGTGTGTAATATTTGTGCGGAGATTTCCTCCGCACTTCACTCTTATTGTGTTGTAGGTACATATGTTGATTCTCCTATTTCTCTTCAATCAGCCAACAACTTTTCCTTGCCTTTCACCATTCAGCCACCTTCCTTTGAGCTGAAGCCACTGCCTGAGCACCTTAAATGTGCATATTTAGATGATGATTAGAAGCTTCTAGTCATCATATCTAGCAGCCTGTGACTTGAGCATGAAGAGAAGTTGTTGCATGCTTTAAGAGGCCACAAAAAGGCCGTTGGATGGACACTTGCTGACCTTCCTAGAATGAATTCTTCCATTTGCATGCATAGGATACTCTTGGAGGAAGATTCTAGGCCTGTAAGACAGCCACAGAGGAGGCTGAATCCCACTATTCTTGATGTGGTGAAGAAGGAAGTGATAAAGTTACTAGCTGCATGGATCATCTATCCCATTTTAGATAGCACTTGGGTTTCGCCTGTCCAAGTGGTCCCTAAGAAGTCGGGTATCACTAATGTGAAAAACCAGGATAATGAGTTGATTCCGACTTGACTACAGGAGACTTAACCAGGCGACTCACAAAGACTATTTGAAAACAATAGGAATACACACAATAACCAAGAGGGGGGTGAATTGGCTTAAACTTGGCCTTTTAATCACAATTGAAACAAAAATGCTTCAAATCAATCAAACCACTCAGCCCAAGAAAACAATTGCTTAAAATAGAGTTTGTTGAGTAATGTAGATATCACCAAGAACCACAAATCAAGATAGCAAGAAGAGGTTAAGGAATAGAAAACAACACAAGAATTTGTGTTGGTTCACTTCACAAGAGAAGCTACATCTAGTTCTTCTAATCAACACTATATTAGAGTTTCACTATTATCAAATTTCAGTTCTTACAATCACTCTTTATCAAAGCTAAATAAAGAACAAAAATCTAAAACCCTATTAGATTCCTAATGATCAAGACATAGGGAACCTTTTTCTACTCTTCCCTCTGGAGAAACCCACTCTAGAAAAAGCTTAAAGAACCCTTTACAAAAAATACAAACAGCCAAGAATTCAAAAAACGAACAGTGCAGAAATTAACAAGATTATCAACAAGTGAGTAAAACAGATTAGAGAAGCATCAATCCAATTCACCAAACCAAGCAATTTGAATCATCATCATTCTCAGAATTTTATCCTATCATGAACATCAATTCAATCTCATTAGAAGTTGTTCAATCAAATTAACCCCTAATTTAATTGAAACCACAACCCTAATTGAAATATTATCCAATTATTCTGTGATTAATATTCGAAATTAGGCATGAATCCATAACCTAATCCGCTTTCAATCCTAAACGCATTCATAATCATGAAAAACAGAATAGCAATTGAAGAAGAAGATGAACATTCAAGTAGAATTCGAAATACTAAACCAGAACTCCAATTCTCTTTGTGCCTTGGTTGGTTCCTTGGATTGATTGGTGATTTAGCCTTCCATGATCATCATCAATGAAAGCCCCATGGATTGAGTGCACGAAAATGGAAGAACAGAAAAATGAAAATGAAGAAAAAGGAAGAACAGTAGATAGAAAATGAGAGCAAGGGTTTTTGATCTAAAAACTAAAGGAAAAAAAAATAAAACTTGTTTATTGAAATGTAAAGAGTGGTGCCCAAGTTTCACTAAAGTCAATAATATATGTAGTGACTGAGTTCTGAAAATAAAATGGGTCACAAACAAGCCCAACAAACTAATTATTTGCTATTTACAACCATGAAAATCAAATTCGCATCCCAAAATTACAAGTGCAAAGGTGCTAACTTCAAAGCTAAAAGTGACCCTCTAAATGACAGAATTGGCCTCGGGATATTTCTATCAAACTTGTATATCTTTTCGTTATCTTTCCAGGAACTCCTAGAACGCTCCATTCGGAGATCGGTAGCACCCTATAGGCCCTGCACAAGTCAGATACGTCAAGTGAGCAAAAATCCGAAAATACGCAACAATTAGCAATTAAGCCCACTTACTTGCCTAGGCCCAAAACTGAATTAGAATAGGAAAGTAAAGGTCCAAGAGAGGTCAATTAAGCTAAGAATGATAGAAAAATATTCAACTAAAAGCACTCTATCAACAAGACACACATATTTTTCAATGGATCACAACAATGCACAAAAGTGAGAGAAATGGAAAGATGGAAGAATAATATTAAGGTAACAAACAATCCATGAAAACATGATCACAAAGTGCAAAGTGAAAAAGTAGTTAAGTTTAGGATTAAGAATGCACCAAGGTGATAGAATCCTCTCAAAGGGTGGCACTCAACCTCACATGATGTGTATGGCTTGTATTTACACTCAAATACCACATGCAACTAGCACATCCAAGCATTGACAAACCTCTCATTCATTCAACTTGAAATACATATGCATCAAAAGATCAAAAGGACTTTATTAGCTTGTAATGAATGGCTTAGGAAAAGGTGGATAAGAAAAGGATATTTAGGCTAAAACTTAAGAGAAAAGAGGGGCAATGGGGAGCAATGCAACAAGATAAAAGAAGGGTAGAAGCAATAAGATGAAATTTAAAAGAATTTACAAGGATGAAAATGAACTATAACAACTTTTATTGCATATATATTTTTTTTCTTTGCTTGAACTTCTTTTTCTTTGCTTATACACAATTTTTTTCTTTTTTCTTTTCTTTGAACTTTTGCTATTTGAACTCTTTCTTTTCTCTTTTTCTTTTCTTTTCTTTCAAAACAAAACAAAATACAAAAACCCCACACTTGTTTGAAACTCACTCCCAAAACAATTCCAAAGCCCCTTTTCTCCCTAAAGCTAGGTTAACATGGTTTTCCATCATGTTTTTTTAGTTTTTAATGAGATAAACAAGAAAGAAAAGGCTAGAGGCTCAAAGAGGGTGACAATAGATATCAACACAAGGATAGGTTTATTTGGCTAGTGGCTAAAAGAAAGAAGGCCTAAATCATCTCAATCAAAGCATGTGCAACAAGGAATGTCAAAAGAGGCAAGGCAAAATATAGAGTAATCTAGCACAAGGGTGATATCACACATGAAAGAACATATCTACAAAGGCTCAAAAACTCATAAGACATGATTCTACCACACATGGTTCATCTTAAATTCTATTTCTCAAGCCTACTTATCACTTCAGCAATAGCAACAATGATTCACATCAAGTATGAAACCTCTTAATCCAACCAACTTTTTAACATTTCTCACAATTTATACAAGTTAGAAATCCTATGAAAAACATGAAAAAGTGCCTAAATAAAAACAGCAACAAACAAAAACAGCAGAAACAGACAACAAAAACATACGGACCCAAAAAATAAAATAGACAAACAGAATACCGACAGACAGATAAACAGAAAATAGAAAATAACAGACACTGACAAACAAATAGCAACAAAACATAAACAGACAGAAAACAGAAAACAGAAAATAACCAGAGTTTCAAAAAATTTTAGGATCCTTCACCCCCCACTTGAAATGCACATTGTCCTCAATGTAAGCATGCAAAGAAATGCAACAAAGAGACAACAAATAAAAGAAGGGAAAAGGAAACTCCCCAAAATGTCATTCACGCAAAATTGGCAGGACCAAAGAGATGTCCTCCACAAGCTCCTCCTCCACTTGAGGGCTCTCATGAAATGCTTTGAGTTAGTGACATGCCTTACCGAAAATAAGCACGGTGCTCAATCTCCACTGGAAGGTGGCATGCCTTACCGAAAACCACCCTATAGGGAGACATCCCCAAAGGTGTGCGGTAAGCGGTTCTATGAGCCCATAAAGCATCCTCAAGAAGCTTGCTCCAATCTTTCCTATTTGGTTGCACTACCTTCTGTTACACTTGCTTAATCTCTCTGTTAAAATCCTCTGCTTGCCCATTAGTTTGGGGATGATAAGCTGTAGCAACTCTATGCACAACCCCATACTTCTGAAGCAAGGATGCAAATGATCGGTTACAGAAATGGCTCCCCTGGTCATTGATAATGGCTTTAGGCACACCAAACCTGCAAAAAATGTTGGATCTCACAAAATCCACAACAACTTTAGAATCATTAGTTCTGGTGGCCTTAGCCTCAACCCATCTAGAAACATAATCAACAGCAAGCAAAATATATGAAAAGCCATGAGAAACAGGAAATGGACCCATAAAATCAATACCCCAGACATAAAAAATCTC
>PYAF01000207.1:24604-49277 GCA_007407185.1 Glycine tomentella | reverse complement strand
GAAAGGAAACGCCTTCATCTTGACGTAATCCTCATGAACGTCATGTGATCGCATGGTGGAACATACCACATGAAACTCCTTAAGGTGTTTATGCGGATCTTCACTAGCAAGTCCATGAAACTTAGGAAGCAAATGGATCAATCCAGATTTCAGCTCATAACTGACCTCAGTCTCAGGATATTGAATACACCAAGGTTGGTAAACAACATCAGGTGTAGCTAACTCCTTAAGAGTTAGGTTGTTATCAGCCATGATATCAAGATGTGTAAAAGTAGAAGGAGTAGAAGTAGAATCAGAATCAAAGTCAGAAGACGCTATGCTACTGTCTAAAACTACACTATCAAAGTCATCTAACCTAAGGTTTTGTCTATTTAATCTATGAAATGTCCTATCTATCTCAGGATCAAATGAATGGAATTCACTTGATGTGGACCTAGTCATACACAATGCAACCCATAAATGATAATAAAAAGCACAAAAACAATCCTATAAAGTTTATACAAAAACTAAATTTTAAAATTCCAGACTCTTTTTTTTTTACTCTCGCGCTATTAGCGTGAGTCTGGCGCGATCAGAGTGAGCTGTTCGAACCTATGGCGCGACTAGCGCCAGGTCTGGGGCGATTAGCGTGAGTTGTTCGAACCTATGGTGCGACTAGCGTGGGAGCCGTGCGATTAGCACTAGGACTTCAACAGAGGCCCCTGGGTTCGAATTCTGGGCACGATCAGCGTGGATGGTCACGCTGGTAGCGCCAGCTGGGCGTTCTGCTCTGTTTTTCTGGGTTTTCGTCTGTTTTTATGGGCAAATACAAAGCTAATGCAAGAATTTAACTATGCTAATGCAGCAACTACAAGCACATAATCATGTAACAAGCATAGTTGTGCAACAAAACGTAAAAATTCAAGAATTAAAACTACTTCTATGAACTAATTGCAATGAATTAAAGCTAGCACACAATGAACCGTGTCCTCGGCAACGGCACCAATTTTGATAATGCTTTGTCGAGACGCACCAAAATAATTTAACTACGTTAATTCTATAGCACAGGATTAACCTAGGTCAACTCAGAGACACAATCAATACGGTTCTAGCTTCAATTTACTAATAACAGTGAGGGGGGATTTTATCGAACAGTTTATGTGCGTAAGTAAAACTTGCAAAAATGTAAACTAAAATTAAAGAGCAACATAGAAACTAATAGAATTCAAAAGAAGTAATGTAAAACAGAATTAAAGCATCAATCCAATTCACCTCACCAAACAATTCAAATCATCATTGTTCTCAGAAATTTATCCTATTATGAAAGTTCATTCAATCTCATTAAAAGCAACTCAATCGACTTAACCCCTAAATTGATTGAAACCACAACCCTAACTGAAATATCATCCAATTAATCTTGTGATTATCATTTGAAATTAGGTCATGAATCCACAATCCTAATTCACTTTCAATCCTAAATGCATTCATAATCATGAAAACATAATAGAAATTGAAGAAGAAGGTGAATATTCAAGTAGAATTCGAAATACCGAACCAGAACTCCAATTCTTCTCTTGCTTGAGTTAGATCCTTGGATTGATTAATGATTTAGCCTTCCATGATGATCACCAAGGAAAGCCCCATGAAGTAAGTGCAGAAAAATGGAAGAATAGCAAAATGGAAATGAAGAAGATGAAGAGCAATGAAGAACAATTGAGAGAAAATGAAGAACAAGCTTTTGATTCTAAAAACTAAAGAAAAGAAATATAAAACTTGTTTATTGAATTGTGAAGTGCTGTCCAAGTTTCACTAAAGTCACTAATATATTTAGTGACTATGTTTTGAAAATAGAAAGGGCCATAAACAAACCCAACAATCTAATTATTTACTATTTACACCAACAAAAGTCCAATTCGCAGCCCAAAATTACAAGTGCAGAGGTGCTAACTTCGAAGCTTAAAATGACCCTCCAAATGACAGAATTGGCCTCGGACTATTGTAAAAAACTTGTAGATCTTTTCGTTATCTTTCCAGGGACACCTAGAACACTCCATTCGGAGTTCCGTAGCACTATATAGGTCATGAACAAGTCAGATATGTCAAGTGAGCAAAAATTTGAAAATACGTAACAATTAGCAATTAAGCCCACTTACTTGCCTAGGACAAAAACTGAATTAGAATAGGAAAATAAAGGTCCAAGAGAAGTCATATAAGCTAAGAAAGAGATAAAAATATTTAACTAAAAGCACTCCATCAGGCATGCAGGTTTTTATAGGAGATTCATCCAAGATTTTAGCAAAATTGCACTGCCATTGTCCAAGGTTCTCCAAAAGGATGTAGATTTTATGTTTGACCAGTCTTGCAAAGAGGCATTTAAGGAATTGAGGAAGAAGCTTACTAACTCTCCCATCATGCAACCACCAGATTGGGAGCTTCTCTCTGAGCTCATGTCTGATGCCTCTAATTATGCACTTGGGGTTATGTTGTCATAGAGAGTCGATAAACTATCCCATGTCATTGCGTATGCTTCACGCACTTTAGATCCAACCCAAGTTACCTACACCACTACTAAGAAGGAGTTTTTGGCTATTGTTTTTGCTTTAGATAAATTCAAATCTTATTTACTTTGCTCCCATATTACTGTCTTTACTGACCATGCAGCTTTGGAGTACCTGTTGAAGAAGCCTGATGCTAAACCTAGATTGGTCAGGTGGATGCTTCTTCTTCAGGAGTTTGATATTGAGATTAAGGACAGGAGTGGTTCAGAAAACATGGTTCTGATCATTTGAGCAGGATTGACGGACTTGTTGAGTTCTTTCCTATTCGTGATAATTTCCCTGATGAGCATTTGATGCATTTGCATTCATCACATGTTACACCTTGGTTTGCTAACATTATGAATTTCATTGTTGCATCTGTTGTCCCACCTCATGCATTTAGGTCTCAAATAGATAAACTTAAGAGTGATGCTAAATATTATGTGTGGGATGATCCTTATTTGTGGAGGTTTGGTAGTGACCAAGTGATCCGAAGGTGTGTGCCAGGTTATGAGGTTCAGTCTATTCTTCAGTTTTGTCATGGCACACCTACCAGTGGTCATTTTGGTCCTCAGTGGACTGCTAGAAGGGTATTAGACTATGGGTTCTATTGGCCCACCTTGTTTAGAGATGTTCATCACTTTACCAGCACTTGTGAGTAGTGTCAGAGAGCAGGAGGGACCATTACACATAGGCATGAGATGCCTCAGCAGCCCATTATTTTTTTGTGAGATTTTTCTATGTGTGAGGTATTGATTTTATGGGTCCATTTCCTGTTTCTCATGGTTTTTCATATATTTTGCTTGCTGTTGATTTTGTTTCTAGATGGGTTGAAGCTAAGGCCACCAAAACTTATGATTCTAAAGTTGTTGTGGATTTTTTGAGATCCAACATTTTTTGCAGGTTTGGTTTGCCTAGAGCCATTATCAGTGACCAGGGGAGCCATTTTTTTAACAGGTTATTTACATCCTTGCTCCAGAAGTATGAGTTTGTACATAGAGTTGCTATAGCTTATCATCCCCAAACTAATGGTCAAGGGGAGGTTTTTAATAGAGAGATCAAGCAAGTGTTGTAGAAGGTAGTGCAACACAACAGGAAGGATTGGACCAAGCTACTTGAAGATGCTTTATGGGATCACAAAACCACTTACCGAACACCTTTGGGGATGTCTCCCTATAGGGTTGTTTTTGGTAAGGCATGCACCTTTCGGTGGAGATTGAGCATCGTGCTTATTGGACAGTAAAGAGTTGTAACATGGAATTTGATGAAGCGGGCATGGAAAGGAAGATTCAATTGCAAAAACTTGAAGAGATCCACTTAGAAGCATATGAGAATTCCAAGATTTACAAGGAGAAAATGAAGAGATTTCATGACTCTAGGATTATTAGGAAGGAGTTCCATAATGGCCAAAAAGTGCTCTTGTTTAACTCTTGCCTCAAGCTTATTTCCAGTAAACTTCGATCTAGATGGGATGGACCTTTTGTTATTACTAATATTTTTCCCCATGGTTCAGTTGAGATTAAAAATGAAGTTACCGGCAAGGTCTTCAAAGTGAATGGTCACCAACTCAAGCTATTTCATGAGAGCCCTCAAGTGAAGGAGGAGCTTGTGGCAGACCTTTCTTTGGTCTTGCCAATTTTTACGATGATGTGCTTTGAATGATACTTGAGGAGTTGTATTTTCCCTTCTTTTATTTGTTGTCTCTTTGTTTGCATTTCAATGCATGCTCACATTGAGGACAATGTGCATTTCAAGTGTGGAGTGTGGGGTGAAGGATTACAAAATCTGTTTCCTATTTCTATTTTTACATTCTGTTTCTGTTTCTATTTTTTTGTATTCTGTTTAGATTTTGAGTATGTATGTTGTTTCTGTCTGTTTTATTTGTCTGTATTATGTTTTTGTTTCTATTTTTTGTTCCTGTTTCTGTTTTCTATTTATGTTTGTTGTTTCTGTCTATTTTTGTTGCTGTCTTTGTTATTTTTTTGTTGTATTTGTTTTGTTTTGTTGTTATTCTGTTTTTACATTCAGAAAATAAACATTAGAAATTAGACACTTTTTCATGTTTCTCATAAGATTTCTAACTTGTATAAATTGTGAGAAATGTACTAATTTTTTGTTGGATTGAAAGGTTTCATGTTTGATGTGAATCATTGTTGCAATTGTTGAAGTGATAAGTAGGCTTGAGATATAGAATTTAAGATGGATCATGTGTGACAGAATTATGCCTTGTGAGGTTTTGGGCCTTTGTGGATGAATCAC
The DNA here is from genome assembly GCA_007407185.1 of Glycine tomentella. Classification (NCBI taxonomy): domain Eukaryota; kingdom Viridiplantae; phylum Streptophyta; class Magnoliopsida; order Fabales; family Fabaceae; genus Glycine; species Glycine tomentella. The sequence continues at coordinate 44,502 of PYAF01000207.1, read as the reverse complement.
ATTATTTTATTCATGTTCTTTCATGTGTGATTTCACCCTTGTGCTAGATTACTCTATGTTTTGCCTTGCCTGTTTTGACATTCCTTGTTCACATGCTTTTATTGAGATGATTTAGGCCTTCTTTCTTTTATCCACTAGCCAACCTATCCTTGCATTGATACCCATTGTCACCCTTTTTGGGCCTTTAACCTTTTCTTTCTTGTGTAGCTCATTACAAACTAAAAAAATGGAAAACCATGTTATCTTAGCTTTAGGGAGAAAATGGGCCTTGGAATTGTTTTGGGAGTGGGTTTCAAATAAGTGTGGTGTATTTTTATTTTGTTTGGATTTGGGAAGAAAACAAAAGAAAGAGTTTAAAAAGCAAAAGTTCAAAGAAAAAAATGTATAAACAAAGAAAAAGAAGTACAAGGAAAGAAAAAAAATGCAATAAAAGTTGTTATGGTTCATTTTCATCCTTGTAAATTCTTTTTATTTTAATTTCGTTGTCTCCACCTTATTTTTGTTTCTACCCCTCTTTTTACTTGTTGGCTTACTCCCCATTGCCCCCTCTTTTCTCTTAGTTTTAGCCTAAATATCCTTCTCTTATCCACCCTTTACCTAAGCCATACATTACAAACCAATAAAGTCCTTTTGATCTTTTGATGCATGTGTATTTCAAGTTGAATGAATTAGAGTCTTGTCAAAAAAATTTGGATGTGCTAGTTACATGTGGTGTTTGAGTGTAAACACAAACCCATACACATTAGATGAGGTTGAAAGTTGTTCTTTGAGAGATTTCTATCACCTTGGTGCATTCTTAATTTTAACTTGACTACTTTTTTACTCTGCACTTTGTGATCATGTGTTCATGGGTTGTTTGTTACCTTAATATCATTATTGCATCTTTCACCTTTCTCACTTTTGTGCATTGTTAAGATCCATTGAAAAATGTGTGTGCCTTGTTCATACCTTTCTTTTAGTTTGAATTTTTCTCTTAGTTTTCCTTTTAGTTTTGCCCAGGAGACAAAAGTTTAAGTGTGGGGTATTTTGATTGAACGTTTTTAGTTTAATATTTTTCTATTCTTCTTATCTTATTTGACTTCTCTTGGACTTTTATTTCCTCACTCTAACTCAGTTTTTATCTTAGGAAAACAATTGGGCTTAATTGATAATTGTTGCTTATTTTCGGATTTTTACTTACTTTACCTATCTTCCTTGTGCAGTACCTAGAGAATTCTACAGAACTCCAAATTGAGCATATGAGTAGTGCTTGGAAAGATAAGGAAAATAGCTACAATTTTGTCATAGATAAGCCAAGGCCAATTCTGTCATTTTGAGGTTAATTTTAGGCTTGGAAGTTAGAACCTCTGCACTTGAATTTCTGCTTTTGATTGGTGTAAGTAGCATAATTAGTTAGATTAGATGAGCCTAATCAAGGCCCATCCTTTCCTACTGACTCAGTCACTATACATTAGTGCAACCAGTTAGTTAGAAGGACTTAATTCATTTTTAGCAAAAACAGAATTTGTAGTTTCTTTTAGAAGTTTCCAGAATTAAAAAATTTCTCTATCTTTCTCTCTCATTACTCTTCAGCTTTCTTCTTCATTTTCATTTTCTGTTCTTATATTTTCTTGCACAAATTTCGTGGCTCTTCCACTGATGATGATCATGGAAGGCTAAACAATCAATCAATCCAAGGATCCAGTCCAAGCAAGGAGAATTTGAATTCTGGTTTGGTATTTCAATTTTTGTGTGAATGTTCATTTTCTTCTTCAATCCTCTATTTGATTTTCATGATTATGAATGTGTTTAAGATTGAAAATGGATTAGGTCATGGATTCATTTCCTAATTTCAAATTTTAACCACAAATTGTTTGGACGATATTTCAATTAATTTTGTGGTCAATTAATTTAGGAGTTAATTCGATTGAACTGCTTCTAATGTCATTGAAAGAACATTCATAATAAGATCGTTATATGAGAAATATGATAATTCTCGTTCCTTGGTTTGGTGAATTGGATTGATATTCCTGAATTTGTTTACAACGTTCATAATATGATTACTTGATCTAATAAATATATACAGGGTTGTTAGATATGATAATATCACTACTACAATAACCGCATTTTACAATGGCCAATTTAAGTCGGTTGTTGCGAAACCGTCTTAGAAGGGAGTGCAGTGGCATTTTTATAATTAAAATCAACATTTCATAGACGGTCATAGCGAAACCGCCTTAGAAGGTTGAAAACGATGACGGATTTACTTTAACTGTCTTCGTTTTGGTGTATTCAAAGACGTTTTGGGTATGACCGTCTTCAAAATGTTGAAAAAAAACTAAAATGACGTTGTTTTTATTTAAAATCGTGGTTGTCAACATTTCGTCCCACAAAATTGTGACCACCTCTCTCTTCAAGGTCTTCGGTGCCGGAAACATGGTTTGGTTCTCTGCCGAGAGGATCGGGAAGCTCGTGGTCTGGGATTGCCACACCGCCTAGGGGCATGAGTGGAGGTGGATCAATAACCTGCCCGGGAACGACGATGGTCGCTATCGAGGGTTCGTGTAACACCCCGGACGTGTTATCATTAATAATATCATAATCGCGCTATCAGCGTTATATAAAAATGGTGCGAAAGCGATAGAATCGATTTTCTTGATTACATTATGCATGGAATATAAAGCCACATCATAACACATAAAAACAAGCCCCTTTTTATCCAGATAACACATACACAACAACATAGGCAGACATACAAAACCAAACTCAGATAAACAGGAGGGTACCTAATCTCATACACATTAACATAACCTGTACATATACATACAACTCGTAGTTTCAACCACATCTGTGGTTATACATCAACATATGTACAATACAACAGGTGTACACTCACACCCTTTCCCTATACAGGGTACAAGACAACACAGAGATAAAAAGAAGAACTCTTCTAGTCTTCATCTGCAGCCCATGACCACTCCAGCACACTCTACTAGGGCCTCCTGCCCGGTGGTAGCTCCTCTCCTATAGAAGCACCTGAAAACCACAACCTATAACAGGGGTGAGATAAACATCATAGTAAACTCAGGGTTCTGGGAGATCCTCCCTTACCCTGGTTCACCCCGAAGCACAACCACATAAACAAATCATAACAAAGCCTAGGACATCATCCTGGCTATCACACATTCCCAGCTATCTGGGTACTAACTGGATGCTATCAGCATCAGAGGTATCCCACCTCAAACTGGCTCTCAAGCCATCTCAGACTCATCTCACAGAGGTACCTTAACATAAGTGTCAAACATTGGATACTTTCCATACCAGAGAGGCACCGCGTCATCCACTAAAACAAGCATTGCCTGAGTCATCTACTCAGGACTTAAAGAATCCAGATATGGCTCATCTAAGAGGTCCTAGGCTCTCATCCCCTCAGGAAGCCCTCTCTTAGAGATACAACATATTTGTACACAGCCTGGCCTGGGAAAAAACATCCTTACAGGGCAATCACCTCCAGGGCTTTCATATACACTGGCCTGGGAAAGAACATCCACACGGGGCAATCACGTCCAGGACTTTCACAAACACATGCCTAAGAGAGACTATTCACACAGAGAGCTCTCATCCCTCAGGACTTTCAGTCCTCTGCCTGTGAGAGACTATCCACACTGGGAGCTCTCATCCCACAGGACTTTCCACTGCCTGGGAGAGACTATCCACACAGGGAGCTCTCAATCCCCCAGGACTACTCACCAGCTGCCTGAGAGAGACTATCCTCATTGGGAGCTCTCAATCCCTCAGGACTTTCCAGTCCGATACCTGAGAGAGACTATCCACACACAGGGAGCTCTCAATCCCTCAGGATCTCTAATCACCTGCTTGAGAGAGACTATCCACATAGGGAGCTCTCATCCCTCAGGACTTCCAGAAACTGGCCTGAGGATAACCACCATACAGGGCAATCCATCCTTAGGACTTTAGGCGGAGAGCAGTGGCACCTTCCAAGGAGTATCAGCCATTCCAAGGGAGTCCTCAAACTCTTCCTCTGGCTAGGGAACCTCATCTAGCCCGATACTATTCCAATATCATATAGATTCCAGCACTGACCAGATCATGGTCTTTATCTCATAAGGAGTCATAGAACACTCTCACAGTGTTCATCAATCCAGAGGCCCAAGGCCACACACCTGAAGCCACAGGTGCCAAAACACCCTCACACTATCTCAGTGTCTATCCTAGGGTTCATCATTCCAGCCCAGCATACACTAGGCCATCGTATATTCAAAATATCTCTGGAATGGTCTGAGTCTCACTCCAAGCACCGTTCATCTAGCCTTTCAGGCTCACAACAATTATTATCAACACAACAAGCCACATTGGCCTTTCTCTCCACAGCATGCACATAAACATATATATATAATCAAACATGGCATGCAACTATCACCCACTGGGGTGGCAAACAAGAGAAAGGGAATAATTCCCAGAACGATGAGCTTACCTGGCAAGCCGTACCTCACAGCTTCAACCTCAAACTATGGCCTGCGTCTCTAACACCCACAATGTCAAGCCCTAACAAGGCACACAAACGCATATCACAGACCATTCAAGCAGATAACAACCATAAGCTCATCAGACAGTCCTCAACTGCCTCAGAGAAAGGAACCTCGGTCCCTTCTATCAACCCAAGTTATCTACCTAAGGTTCCTCAGGCTCATCCTCTACAAGCCTTTCCATAGACTCTCAGAGGTCTATCTCAGATCAAACATGGCTTCAGAGTCCCCACAGACTCAACACCAGCCATTAACAATGAGCATCACAGTTCTCACAACCCAAATACTCAGAGGGTTTCCATAGGGCTTAGACGATTCATCTCACAAGATACCGTTTTCATGGTCTCCCAGGCACCACAAGCCCATCATTTTGGCTCTTGCATGTCTCAAAACAAGTGACTCAGTCCAAGTCACACATGCACAACCTAGAGTCCAAACCAACACTCACCAAATCACTAACTAAAAGCTAATTCTTCCTCCTCACATCATCCTAAACACATCTCTCAACTGGACCCAGAGCTAATTTTAGCTCTATCACAAATGGGTCACTATTCACCCAAAACCCCAAATCTTAAAACAACCAAGGACTCTCGAGTTTCTTACCTCTATGGTGACACAGAGGACCTCTGAGACACTCCTCCAAGCTTGGGTGTCCGTGGGTAGCTGCCGTTCCTCGCCAAGCTCGAGTTTTCTTCACTTCTCTTGAGAATGGGGTTTCTCAAAACAAGGGGGTTTTGGTGAAATGGAGGAAGGATTCAAGCTCTCTCAAGGTTTCTATGTTGTTTGATGGGTTTAGGAAGTGTTTAGGGTCACAAAGCAAGGTTATGGGAGCTTGGGAACCTCGCCCATGCCTGCTGGCGTCCAGAGGAAGAAGAAGAAAGTTTTCTCCTTCTGAAAATCGCTACAGCCTTTATATACTGGGCCTGTCCGAGGTCTGGCGCGATCCGCGCCAGATCTCGTGCGCCAGCTGCACCGACATTGTGGCACCATCAGCGTCATATCCACGCTACCAGCGTGAACTTGCCGCAACTATGGCGCAATCCGCGCCACAGCCCGTGCCATCAGCGCAACACCAAACCCAATTGGCGCTCCTCGCACCACCATGGCGCCCCAGGTGTCAACTTCCAGAGACCATGGCGCTCTTAGCGCCAACCTGGCGCCACTGGTGTCGGATTCCAGAGAGTCTGGCGCCATCAGCGCCACACCCTGCACAGGGTTTTCTGCTGAAGGATCCCGACGCTATCAGAGCGGGATCTGGCGCCACCCGTGCCGCAATGAGGGTCCTTACAGTTCATGTTCAAAGGAAGGCTCAATGCTTTCCCCTGAGGGCCACTACTTTTGGAAGAACAGGAATGAGTACTACGGGGAGTGGAAGAACGACGTCTTTTGCAGCCGTGGGTCGCTCATTTGAGCTAATGGGAATCGTTACGAGGGCCAAAGTGGTCCCCGACGAGTACGATGACTGAACCTTCTATGTTTACACCACCGACGCTTCCACTGTCTACGACCTCGCCGCGGTCGCCCTCCTGCTCCTCAGCCACAACGTCCTTAACAGCGTCCCCCGATGCCTTTGCTGCGGCAAAGGCCTCGTCTTCGATTGCTTCACCACTTGGGCCATCTTCTCCTTCATCCTCTCATGGTAACCCTCCTCTAACAACACGCTCTTTTAATTACGCATCTAAACAATCAAATCCCTATGAACATAATTTTGAGCCATTTCACTTCAGCTACATCATTTGTGAATTGATTGTGCATCTTGCTGTTAGAAGACAAAATTGAAGTGTAAAATTGGAAAGATTTGATGAATTTTTTATTTCAATTATTAATTAATATTGTGAAATCAGAGTTAATTTTTTGGCGGTGGTCCATTGTGATGACATGTTCTGAAGGGTGGAAGTGATTATTGTTCTTGTTGTTGTTGTTCCCTTTAAGTGAGTTTGATTGCATGTTGCTCATTGAATTCTCGTCAATGTTTAAGCTCATTGAGTGGTTCACGACTTCAATGCACTAGTTTGTAACATAATCTATTAGTTGATGACAGTACTTGTTTAGTTACAAACAGCTCAACTATTCCACTGGCACCGAAATCAAAACCTGGGTCCCAATTTCTTCCTGCAAAATAAATTGTTAGTATTCATCAATATACATATGGAATTAGATGAAAAAGGTGAAATTCGTCTTGGACTTCATAGATGAAGAGAAAAATAAAGGGATTTGACGTGGAGAAATTGACTTACTTCCAAGATGTTAGGATCCATGCCATTGGAATAGTTCACCCAGTTGGGTTGGGTTGTTAATAGAGTATGTGCATGAATCCTGTTAATTATGGCATACTAGGTGAGAATACAAAACAACTTGTCTAAATAAAAATTTGAATTGTAGATAAAGGGAAAGAGAATATATTATAAGAAAATATACATACCCAAAATTATCTATGGGTATGGAAGTGGAAAGTTGTGAAAGAAGATCACATGGCTTTGTTTTGGGGTGTGGAAACCTGTTGGTGATGATGGCAGGAGCATATTGCTATGCTATGACCGAATAAAAGTTTTTGCAATAAATTTTTTGAAACTTTGAATACATAGAATTGATTCTAGACAATGGTTATGCTGGAGGCTATAAAAAGGCATTCTCACTATACATATATAGAGCTTGACAGACTTTAAAACAGAAGAAATCTAAAAGAATGAGATTTTATGTATCCTGATCTTCCTTAGCTTAAAATGACAATTGATGAAATATTTGCTTGTTGCACCTGACAAATAATTTGATTGCGGTAGTCTTTATAAGTAGGCAAATAATTTGACCGAAATTCCATTTGTGTATTTCTTTTCCCATATTCTTGTTTTTCCCTCTAAGATAATAAAATGCAAAAACTATGAATTTTCGGAGCTAAAAGGTGGCTCTGTAGGAGCATTTCTTCAAACCCATTGTCGGTGTGTTGTTGGAAGTGGCCCTACTGGTTTCTACACTGTCGAGAAGGTAAAGCTCTATTCTTTACGCTTCAAATTTGAAAATGGATAATTGTAAACGAATTGGGTACTTGGTATTCCAGGGGAGGTAAGCTTGATTTATTAAGCGCTTTTCCTGAATTTGCTAGAATTTTTGGTGTTTCATTGGTTTTGCCTGTGGTGTAAGCAATGGCTTCTTTTATTTTGTGATGGCTATGCATTAACTGATAGTTTGAGTTGCTCTTGTTTCAATTCTTTTAATATTCCTTTCCTTCTCAGAACTTGAAAAGGGTACATTCAGCTAGAGAGTTTGTTTGGTTGTATAATGGGCACCTAGATGGACGACATCTTGATCCAGACCTAAAGAGCACTGATACATTTGTAATCCTTGGCCAGGTAACTATACCAGATGATTATTTTAAAATAAAATATTAAATTTTACATTAAAAAATATTGTTAAAAAGTTCTGTCAACATGAATATATCCTACAACTATTATGTTGTATTGTGTGCCACTAAGAATGATTGAACTACTAGTTTTGGTCTAGGCTGATTGGGTCCAACATATAACGTGCATATCAGAAAATGGCTATGCATTAGTTAGGAAAAATATGATGCGAATAATCCAATCCTATAAAGATAAAAAAATAAATTTATGCTTCCTACTTTCCTTCACATGAGCACGCAGCGTAGGAAGTGTCAACATTTTGATGTAATTTTGTGACATAAATAATAGTTTTGTTTTACTCTTTTTTGTCTATAATTGCAAATTCTTTTAAGTAGAGGTTTGCCTTCTTTGTTTACAAGACCGAGGAAGGTGCAAGAGTTTCGTTGGTGGAACATGTGAAAATTGTTGAGAGGCACTTAGTGCTTTGAAAGACAATTCTTGGAATTTTAGTTTGTTGGGTTGTTTTGAAGTGTGGTTGTGCTGAAATGATTAATGATGAATTTTTGTTCATTTTCTATGTTGGGTTTTGAAGTTTTAGAGTCTTCTTGGTTTGTCCAAAATTTGTAGCTGGTTTATGTGGATTTTGAAATTCTAAATGTTTTCAAAGACGGTTATTCCTAATAACCGTCTTAGATCAGTTTTTTTTTTTTAATAAAAAAACAACAGTAATCTAAGACTGTTTAAGACGGTTTTTAGTAATAATTATCTTAGAAATTTCAACATACGAAGATGGTTGTTATATAACCATCGTCGAATGTGACGGCTTTCAATGAAATCCCATACAACGACGGTCATACAACCGTCTTAGAAAGCGTTTTACAACCGACGTAGAAGACTCATTTCGTAGTAGTGTATATAATTCTTTTTTGTCAAAAGATCCACGTGTTTTAACAAGAAATTAATAACTAATTAATCTTTAAATTGTAGGACAACTACAGAAGATAGGACATCCATTGAATGCATGATTACACCACTTTCTGTTTTACAATACATTATATGCATCCTCAATATATTATACAATCCTTCCCTCGCAGTACATCAGCATCACACCAACATTGTCATTGCATTTTCATCATAAGCAATGCACAACTCGTATGAAATAGTACCAAGCACAATAGCAATCCCATCACACATAAATGACATAATATTCACCAATGTTTTAAGTTAAAATCAGTGCCATACTGATGAAAAAATTACCAGCTAAATTATCTTCAATATAAAAATCAAACCCAAAGACATGCATCTAACAAGCCTGGCAAAACAACATATCATTACTCACATTACAGGAACAACATATCATTTATTTATACTTGTTCATAGTAACATAAACAAGGCTAAACAAAACATATTATTAATTTAGTGTGAAGAATAAGATGAATGGATTATTAACTAAGTGAAGAATGAAGAAAGGTAGTAAAAAAATAGATTTATTGATATGCTTCATGCACATAACATGATAGCATGGTTTAGGTGTTTTTGATTTTTTACTAAAAAACAGAGTAATATAAAGTCGATTTAAAAGAGTTTTAGAGAAAAAATTGTTTCCCCTTTTCTTCTAAATTATTCTCTTCCCGTGGAATGTCCTTAGTGGCTACAAACCAGTGGTTGCTGCCACTGAAAGGTTCATATTAATATATAATAATATATGCTAAATTAACCACCATTACAAGTTTGAACCAATCAATGTCTCGAAGAAACATTGTTTGAAATAACAACAGACATACTATTGATAATATTGTTAACAACAAGCATAATTTTTATACTCATTCCCTAAAACAAACTACCAACTGGTTTTCTAACACAAACCAAATACGGCTATCATAATATCCACCAACCAGAAACCAAATGCACTAAGGGAGCTTACAGATTTAAACAAAACAGCTAAAACGAGAACCAAGGGCAGTGGCAACAAAAGCTCTGGACCATAAATTGAGGAGAAAAGCATTCCACTAATAATAATAATGAGAACCTGAAAGTGGCGGCGGTGGCGATGAAACCTTTGGACCAGCATCGACACCAACAATGAGAACCTATAATAGTTACGACGACAAACATGCACAGTCACGACCAACGAAAACAGGAGATGACAATTGTAACACCCCCATATTTACATGCATATTTGTAAGTTTTTCTCGTTAAATTATCAATATGCATTTTTATTTTACAAAAATTAATTTAAGGCAAAAATGACGAAAATGCCCCTAGACATTTTAAAAATGACCAAAATACCCTTTATCCGGAAAATGGCCAAATAATTTTGGAAATTCTGTAGGAACCTGAGGAAAGGATAATATACTTCTAGAAAACAAATTATCAACAAAGAAAATAACAAGAAACCATGAAATAGAATTTCTAGGAATTTTAATAGAAATTTTGAAAAGAGCTCAATACAGACTAATTCAGGCATCTGAAAACCATATGAAAGTGATAGATACAATCTATAGGATTTTCTCTTAATTATGAGATAAATAAAACTTCCTTAATAAGCTAGTTTAGTAATTTTATTAATTAAAGGCAAATTGAACCAATAGGAAAATAGGATTTTGTTATTACATGTATAAAAGGAGAAAAAGTGTTGATTTGATTCTAAAATGAGGAATTGGCCGTGCAATACAAAAACCAATGGAGAAATGCTTTAGAAAAATCAAGCATGATCCATTGAAGAGTTGAAAAGTCTAAGCTAATTTGATTGGCCCATGGAAAGTAGTAATAAATGCTTTAAAGCTTACAAGATACAAAAGTTTAAACAAAAGCAAAGCATTCACCGTAGGAACCAAAGCTACATGGAATTATCTACTTAAAATTAAAATGGCACGTGAAGATCCTCAAAGGAGCAAGTGGCGGTGGGGGAAAGCTCAAGAATTTGCAAGAATAAATCCTTAGCCAATGAATGAAAAACACATGGAAAGTAAAGCAAAGATCTTTGTAAATTTTTCTAAACAAAGTCAAAGATAGCTTCCTTATATATATGAGTGGGACCGTGAGCTTTGAAGAAAAAGAAAAAAAGGAACGTGCAGCCAAAGCTTTGTCTCTTCCAAATCCATTTTAAAACATTTTCAAGCCAAAATTAAGAAGTAACCGTGCACTTCTCCATTTGCAACCTCTTTACTTTAACCTTTCTATCCTTTTCAAGACATACCTTCTACCCAAATAAGAAAACCAAGACCTCTAACTCTAATAATCTCACGAAGGAATCAAGGAGAAGGAAGGAGGAGCTGTCCAAATTTAGGAATCAAGAAAGGTATGAGAAGCTCTTGATAAGCTAAGTTTAAATATTATCCATGTTAAGATTAAATATTTGAAATATAATTCTTACTTACTATGTGAAGGGAATTGATTTAGAAAACTTAATATGATGATATGAATGAACATGGAGATAAGTGCCTTGATTTTAAGATTATGGGTGACTAAATAACTTAAAACTAAATGAAGGTGAACAATTTAAAATCACAAGTAGGATAGCTATTTTGGGAAAATAATTGATTTGGTTGTAATTAAATAAATGATTGAATGAAAGACTAAATTTAACTTGACTTAATAAGGGAATGATTAAGAGGTTTAATCATTGAGTATTATGATTGTATTTGAATAAATAATTCATTTAAAAGAAAGTATTATACAACAAATGTTCCACTAAAGTTACGCTTCTATTTAATATTCTATAAATTCCTAAGTATCCGTATTAAATTTTATATGTAGTTATGTTTATTAAATTTTAGTGTTATTAAATTTTATTTGTTGTAATCATATTTATTATGATTATGTTAAACTTATTTAATTAATACTGAGCTTTGATGAATTATGATGTATGGTGATTTGTCTGAGAAACGTATGGATTGGACTGCGGTTGATGTATAATTTTATAAAAATTTATATGATGAATGAAACGAGGTTGTATGAATTGAATAATCATTATTGATGTACTTTTGAATATGATGACCTTGGGTTTATAAAGAGGCTAAAAGAAGAAAAATATGAATAATGATATGTGGAAATGATTATTCATACATATTTCATTCATCTGCATATGCCCTGCGGGGGTTAAGCCGCGTTGCCCTGCGGGGGTTAAGCCGCGATGTTGACCTCAAGAGGAGGTGTCAGATATCTGAGAATTGAGACGAGCGTTTAGACAAAAGGTGTCTAAGCTTGGGGGTAACGACAGTGGGGAGATCACCTACCCATGAGGATCACATGTTGTGTGGGTGTGAGTCCTTTTGCAACACTGTTCTACCCTGACTGGTCGATCCAATTCTGTGCCACTGGGATGGGGCTATCTTGACTATGGCCATGTGTTGGAAGATGATAAATCATGCATCAAGCATTTTCATGCAATTCTTATGATAACAGTTATGATGGATATTGATGAAATTATTCTGATGTTTAAACTCTGCTTATCATGAACTTACCCTATTTGTGTCTGTGGTTGACACCTGTGATGACCCCAATTTTTGGGCGAGCAGGGGAACAGTAAATTATGGATGGCGTTGAAGAAGGTGTAATGAAGAAGCTGGATGAAATGTGTGCTGTGGATGTAATTTTCTGTTGATCTGTATTTTGGTATTTGGATGTCTGTATTTTATTAAGAACAATATAATTTGGACTGAATATGGATTGTTTATATTAAACTATATTTGGACTGTATGCTGCAATGAACTCATGAACGTAGTAGATTATATAAATTGCGTAGAATATTAGTTTTACGTAATCGAATTATTTAAGAGAAAAGAAAAAAAAATCACTCATAGAGATAGTAAGATGGCAACAATAAGAGCTGAAGTTTCTGCAAATATGCGCGTGAGAGTGAAGGGTAAGTGTTTAATTTGGGGGCCAGATGTCTTTTAAAATAAAGACAACAACATCGGTTTTTATTGAAAAACTGATGTTAACGTGAACACGTTAACATTGGTTTTGAAGTATTTTAAAGTATTCATGATTGCATTGAAAAGCCAAAGTGTTCAAAGCTTATGTTTTGGAAAAACATATTTTCTTTGTTTTAATCAATTACCAGCTAATGGTAATCTATTACTTAAGCTTTGATGAACACTTTAATCGATTACAGCTATATGGTAATCGATTACACTTCACAAAGTCACAGAAATGTCGTCCTATGATAATCGATTATGATTTGTGGTAATCGATTACTTGGCGTATTCTTGGAAATAAAACTTTATGTGTTAATCGATTACATGGTGATTTAATTGATTACTTTGTTCATATATCTTTTTCAGAAAGCTCAAGAACACTTAATCGATTAAATTTGTTAACAATCAATTACATTAGTTGTTTTAATTGATTACATGAATGATTTAATCAATTACATTCAATTACAACAATTTATTATAAATAGTTGTTTGGTCTTTTGAAAAACAGATCAATTACACTACGAAATTTTCATAGATTTTCAAAAGCCTTCTGAAGTAAGAAAAGATATTTTGAGTTACTAAGCTCTTGTCTCACTAATTCTAAATCTTCATGTTGAACTGAAAGATTTCTTCTTGGGCAAGATTTTAAAGAAGTTCTTGGAGAGTTTGCTCTGAAATTTGTTTTTCAACCCAAATCAAGATTGGTAAATCATATGCATTCATATTCATTGGATCATCAGGTTGTCTCTCTCTATTAACTTTGCATGTAAATTCATTTTAGAATTTTTGGCTGTTTGTAACTATTACAATAGAATTCTTATGGCTTGTCTAGAGTAGGTTTCTCTAGAGGGATGAGTAGAGAAGGGTTCTCTATGTCTTGATCACTAGGAGTCTAAGGAGATTATATTTCTGTTCTTAATTTAGGTTTGATTAAGGGTGATTTAGGTTTGGTTAGAAGAAACTGGATGTAACTTCTCAAAGGTGAGAAGTGAACTAGTATAAGTTCTTGTGTTGATTACTTTCTTTAATCTCTTCTTGCTATCTTAATCTGTGATTCTTTGGTGAAATCTTTCTTACTCAACAAGTGTAAGATTTTGTAATTGTTTTCTTGAGCTGAGTAATTTGATTGGTTGGAGCATTCTTGATTTAATTGTGATATGATCTTATTACTCTGATTCTCAATTTTTTTTAAAAGGTCAAGTTTAAACCAATTCACCCCCCTCTTTGTCGTTGTGTGTGTTCATATTGTTTTTCACAAACAAGAAAGGAAGAACTCTTTCTCCTCTCTTCTCCAAAGGTTCAACCAGACCCTAAACAAAAATGGCTCAACTTTTGCCTTAAATGAGGTGAGCTTGAAGTGTTTAACAAGTTTAGAGCAGACCAGTTTCATGGGGTTCAAGTACCCATTGGTTCCTAAGCTTCCCTATGTAACAAAGTGACTTGATTAAGACCAAAAATCTGATGGAGGGAGAGAGTGGTGTTGGTTGTGTGATGCTAGGCCATATTTGGGTGGTTTATCTTTTAAAATTGTTGCTATAGATGACTATGATATGATTAGGCAAAAAAAAAAGGAAACTTTGATACCAAATGGAAGTACATCTCTAGTTAATTACCATGGGTAATAATTCTAACTATACAAATCAAAGAGTAAACACAACTAATCATTCACAAAGTAAATTTGCACAGTTTGAATTTACATTATCTAAAGTTGCATAGTGTAAAATCATGTTCTAAAGAAATTCTAACTCCTACTAAACTTATCACATAAAATAGAATACATATAATTGAAATTTTAAATTATCTACTTGAATTAAAATTCCATTGTGATTAATTTTCAATATCAATTATATTTCTATAGATCGCACACCCCATAACTTTCTATAATGAGTTGTAATTTTTAGGGTGTTACAACCAGTGGAAAACTGGGTGTCGAATCGTGCAACAAATGTTTCAAAAGAGTCAATAAAGTTGGGGGCAATTGTGTGAATAAACTCAAAGCTACTCCCCATTGATGTGGGGAATACCCAACATGGTAGTACATCATCAATGGTGTATAGATTGACATATGTGACATACACATCTAGATTTTCATATGTAACAGTGGTTACTAGAAGAAATGTTGTTGATGTTATTATTTTATTGCTATGTTATTTTACTGTTATGTTATTTTATCTTGTTGCTAAAGATTAGGCTATTAGTTGTTAGAGGAGCCTATCTTTAAGTTATTGTTATTTTTCTGTTTTACTAGTTCTTTGGTGTTGTCTATTGAACTAGTAGTTATGAAATAAAGCCATCGTGGATTTTATTCCAGAAATATTGCACTTGTGCAAAGAGGTCAAGCTTCCT
The DNA here is from genome assembly GCA_007407185.1 of Glycine tomentella. Lineage (NCBI taxonomy): Eukaryota > Viridiplantae > Streptophyta > Magnoliopsida > Fabales > Fabaceae > Glycine > Glycine tomentella. The sequence continues at coordinate 29,370 of PYAF01000207.1, read as the reverse complement.
CAGTAAAGCTATCCCATTCAATTTTATCATTACGTTAGTTGTTAATATTCCAGATTTTGCAGCGTTCTTATCAAAATAGGTAAAAAGAGTCAAGGTAGACCCCTGTACGTACTAGCTTGGTATCAGAGCACAGGCATGGACAAACGCGTGGAAAAAATAGAGAATAGATTGGAATCTTTGGCAGAACAATTTCAGGAGATGTTTGCTCAAATTACCAATCGGTTGGACGTTATGGCATCCACACCTACACATTAGAGGGGGGATAATTCTGGGAGCAATTCCAGCAATGACCACAACCGTTCAGGATCCAATAGGACACATGCTCCTTATAATACCCCAGAGTTCTGGCGTGGATGGCGTGGGGGCCGTGCGGATAGCGCCAGAAGTCCTGTTGAGAAAACCATGTTTGGTGTGTGGCGCGATCAACGCCAGGGTTGGCGCGATTAGCGCCAGACTCACTGGAACATGGCTCCAAGGGCGCCAGGTTGGCGCGGGAAGCGCCATTGTCTCTGGAGGGTGACGCCTGGGGCGCCATGGTGGCGCGAGGGGCGCCAGTGTTTGTAGCCAGCGCCAGGAGCGCTAGGGTTGGCACGGGCAGCGCCACTGGTTCTGGTATGTGGCGCTGATGGCGCGGGTATGGCGCGGATGGCGCCACAGGTTCTGGAAGTTGGCGCTGGAGGCGTGGGTGTGGCGCAGTTGGCGCCACAAGGTCGGTGGAGCTGGCGCGGTTAGCGCCAGAGGTGGCGCGATCAGCGCCAGACCTCTGGCAGGCCCAGTATAAAAGGCTAGGGTCGCGTTTTCTGGGGGAAAAATCCCTTCGTCTTCCTCAGCATGACCCAACCTCCATTGCTGAGGTTCCCAAGCTCCCTTGTCCTTGTTTCTTCACCCAAATCACTTCCTAAACCTATCTAACCTCCTAAAATCCTATTGAGAGCTTGAATCCTTCCTCCATTTCACTTAAAACCCCAAGAGCTGAGAATTCCTTTCTCAAGAGAAGTTGGAGAACTCGAGTTTGGCGAGGAACGGCAGCAACCCACGGACACCCAAGCCTGAAGGAGTGTCCCAGAGGCCTTCTTTGTCGCCATTGAGGTAAGAAACTCGAGATTCCTTGGTTGTTTTGGTGATTTGGGGTTTTGAGTGAATAGTGACCCACTTGTGATAGAGCTAGAATTAACTCTGGGTCCTTTAGAGAGATATGTTTAGAAAGATGAAAGGATAAAGGATTAGCTCTTGGTTTGTGTTTGGTGAATGTTGGTTTTGGCTCTAGGTTGTGCATGTGTGACTTGGACTGAGTCACTTGATATTGAGAGATGCAAGAGCCTTGTAGATGGGCTTGATGTGCCTGAGAGGCCATGGAAACAATGTCTTGTGCTATAGACCATTCAAGCCCTATGGAAACCCTGAGTAAGTGGGTTGTGAGAACTTTGAGCTCATTGTGGATGGCTTATATTGAGTCTGTGGGGACTCTGGGGCCATGGTTGAGCTGAGATAAACCACTGAAGGTTTATGGAAAGGCTTGTGATGGATGAGCCCGATGAACCATAGGGTAGATGACTTGGGTTGATGGAAAGGACTGAGATTTCCTTTCTTTATGGCAGTTGAGGACTGCATGATGAGCTTATGCATAATTATATGCTTGAATGGTCTGTGATGTGCGTTTGTATGCCTGGGTAGGGCTTGACACCGCAGGTGTCAGTGACGCAGACCATCGTTCAAGGTTGGAGCTGAAGGCACGACTTGCCAGGTAAGCTCATCATTCTTTGGGATGTTCCCTTACTCTTATTTGCCACCCAAGTGGGTGATGGTTGTTATGCTATGCAATTGATATATATATATATATATATATATATATATATATATATATGTAATTGCTGAGATATGTGCATGTTGCATGAGAAAGGCCAATGTGGCCTGTTGATGTTTATGATTAGCTAAACACCAGAATGGTGTTAGGATGTGATTATATATATACCTAGGATAGACACTGAGATAGTGTTGGGTAGATTAAACACCTGTGAGCACAGGTGTGTGAGGGGTTGGACCCGTGATTGATGAACACTGGAATAGTGTTCTGTGATTGTTTATGAGAGACAGACTACGTGTGTGGTCTGAGATTGATGATAAAGTAGATACTGGAATAGTATCATGTTATATGAGTTTCTCTGGCCAGCAGAATAGGTATGATGGACTCCCTTGGAATGAGTGTCAGGATGGATGATCTTCCTTGGGAGGTGCCATGAAAGCCCTGAGGGATGAGTGCCCCCTGTGTGGGATGATCTCTCTCAGGCAGAGGATTGGAAGTCCTGAGGGATGAGTGCCTCCTGTGTGAAATGATCTCTCTCAGGCATTGGATTTGGAAGCCCTGAGGGATGAGTGCCTCCTGTGTGAGATGATCTCTCTCAGGCGTTGGATTGGAAGTTCTGAGGGATGAGTGCCTCCTGTGTGAGATGATCTCTCTCAGGCGTTGGACTGGAAGCCCTGAGGGATGGAGTACCCCGGTGTGGGATGATCTCTCTCAGGCATATGACTGGGAAGTCCTGGGAATGATTGCCCTGTATGGATGTTCATTCCAGGCCAGTGTTTGTGGAAGTCCTGAGAGTGATTGCTCTGAATGGATGTTCTTCCCCAGGCCAGGCTGTGTACAGATATGTTGTATCTCTAAGAGAAGGGATCCCGAGGGGATGAGAGCCTCTTAGATGAGCTATATCTGGATGAGTTAAGTCCTGAGTGGTTACCCTTAGGTAATGTTTATATAGTTCATGAGGCGGTGCCTCTTTGATGTTGGAAAGTGTCCAGTGGTTGACTCTTGTGTGATGGTACCTCTGTGAGATGGCGGTGAGAGCTAGCATGAGGTGTTGCAACTTTGATGTTGATGGTGTCCAGTGATGACACCTATTTGATGTTATCCCGGTAAGCCGAGTTATGAGAGCTAGGATGATGTCCTAGGCTATTATTGTGGTTTTATTTGTGTGTGTTTGGAGGTGAACCAGGGGAAGGGAGGATCTCCCAGAACCCTGAGTTTACTGAGATGTTTATCTCACCCTTGTTAGGGCTGTGATTTTCAGGTGTTTCTTATAGCAGAGAAGAGTGGCCACAGGGCAGGAGGCCCTAGTAGAGGTTGCTGCATGATTATGGGCTGCAGTAGAAGACCAGAGTGGATCTTCTTGGTTGATGCCGGTCTTAGTGTTCCCTACGTGGGACAAGGCGTGTGTGTACACCCATTAGGCTGTACATATTTTGATGTATAACCACAAATGTGGTCTAGATTCTGAGATATAGATGTACAGAACCTAGTGTGTTTATGTATATAAGGATGATTCCTCCTGATTATATGTGTTGAGATGTTTGTATATCTGCCCATGGTTTTATGTTTATGTTATACTGGATCAGCAGGGACTTGTTTTTATGAGGTTGTGCGGTGTGTTTTTATTTTCCATGCATAATGTAATCAAGAAATTCGATTCGAAACGCTTCCGCACTGTTTTTTTTAGATAACGCTGTTAGCACGATTCTGATATTATTAATGTTAATACATTAGAGGCCTACGGGGTGTTACACTCCTAAGGTTGTCAAATTGGATTTCCCAAAATTTGATAACAATGAAGACCCGACTAGCTGGTTATGTCGTGCAGAGTAGTTTTTTTAATACCATCATACACCAGAGGCGAAGCTGGTTTCACTAGCTTCATTCCATTTATTAGGAGACGCTCAATTATGGTATCAATTACTGATCCATGATTACCCGACAATTACATGGCTGGAGTTCCGAGAAGAGATATTGCAGCGATTTGGGCCTAATAATTTTATTGATTTTTTTGGAGAATTAATGAAGCTAAATGATGTGTTGCAAACACATCTTATTCTTAGAATAGTTTTAGCTTATGTTTTGATTAAATAATTAGGATTTAGATTAGTTTTATTTAGTTTATTAATATTATTTTAGTTTATCTTATTTCAATATCAATTGTGCAATTTCAGGTCAAAAGAGGAGAATAAAGGCCAAAGAAAGAAGAAAAGCAAATGTGGAGCTTCGCGCGGTTCGCGCCAAAGTCACGCGAGTCGCGCCAGATACCAAAATCAGAATCCAAGCTCGAAAACTCCACGCCAGTCGCACCGTGCCCACGCCAACAGTGCCACTAGCCAGAGCTGCCGCGCTATCAGCGCTAGAAGTCGCGCGACCCGCGCCAAGAGGTCTGGAAGCAATTTCTACTCTGCTATCCCGCGCGATCAGCGTGGCATCCACGCCATTAGCGCCATAGCTTTCGAAGACACCGTGCGAGTAGTGCGGGATCGCGCGCCAGCCGCGTCGGAATTATTTGTTGCCTGTTTTAAATTGATTCATTTCGAATTTGGCACAAACCAGTTGCTTTGTTACACTAATTAGATTATCTTATAAATATAAGCCTCTGGGGACTGCAGAAAGGATCCAAATTCTATCACCTTCTATCATCTTTTATCATTCTTTCTTTCTTTCTCTCTATCATTGGAAGTCAAGAATCAAGGCAAGGTCATCAAGAATGATATATTTGACAGCTTTTGGTTTCTTGAAACCTATGGCAGGTTAGACTTGTATTGTGGGAAGGCCATGAACTGATGTAACTCCTTTGTAACTTGAATTGGTATTGAACTTTAATGCTGTTTTGATTATTTTATTCTACTCTGTGCTATTCAATGTTTTATTCTTAATTAGAACTGGCCATTCTATTTAAGTATTGAGGGTTAGGATTCGCAATGGGAACGTTGGGGTTCTAATTTCTGACATGTTT
>PYAF01000206.1:80377-97107 GCA_007407185.1 Glycine tomentella | reverse complement strand
TAAAGTTATGACATAGCCTTTTATGTTTTCTAATCTACTTGGGGATAAATCCAATAAGATTTACTATCAAACCTTTATTTCAAAATCATTTTCAAAACTTCACTTATTTTCAATTAATCATTGGTCTTTTTAAAATAAATTATCCGCTGCAAATAAAATAAATACGAATAAAATGAAAGAGTGAAGTGGTGGTTACAGGAAACGTGTCCATAAAAATAAAAAAATTTTGTATTCTCTTAAAAGATGTGTGTCACCTTTTTCGCCATGATTGAAAAATTCTTTTTTAAAAACATTAAATGCGATTTGAACCATTATGGTGCTCTTTTAAAACATATAAAAGGCTAGGGTGGGCATTCAAGCGGTTCTTTTGAAATCTTGAATTCTCAGAACTGTTTGTGTGTGTTTTGCTTGCATCTAAGAACTCAACCTTTCAAAAATCTCAACTTTTCGTACAAAAGTTTTCATCTTTATGAAACAATGGCACAAAAGAGATGTAAAGTTGCTATAATTCTAAGAATTAACTCTGAAGAAAAGGCTAAGAAAGTTTTTCCCTTGGACTCTTTCATCATATGACAATAGTTAAACTTCCAAACCCTAAAAGAAGAGGATTTCCCCATCAAAGGTCTATATGACCGTGTTGGTTGGACCAACTTCCTTAAGAACTTTATTTCATGCCATTATGGTCCATATGCCCTGTTCAGGGGAACTACAAGGTAGAATAATGTAAGCATTAGAGGGAAGAAAGTGGTGATCTTGCCATCAACTATTGTTGTTATGTCTGGTTACCCTAAAGAAGGTCTAACCTTTGACAAAGACTGGGAGAAGGAGATAACCTAGAAAATTGTGGTTATCATACTCTATGGTACTCCACAATCTATTATAGATGACAAGAAGGCGACGATTAACTTTCTCATGATCGCAAATCTGACCTACATGCGTAGGTTGGTCCACAGTTTCCTTTTTAACATGGTGATGCCTAGATTGGGATCACATGACTATGTGAGTGACATAGACAGATTTTGCATCTATAAAGTCATGGTAGGAGAAAAGGTGAATTTTCCTAAGATCATCTTCTTCTATTGGATATAGGCCTTCAAGGACAGGTTTAACCCAAAAGTGAAGAAAACCTTGTTTCTTTTGGAATGTTATTCACTTAGATTATGAGAAATGTTGGAGTAAATGTGTCTGACATGAAAGCATTTGTTGGAGCTTCCCAACTAAAAGGAGTGACCTTTGCGAAAATGGGGATTTCTGACAAATTCCAAGATTATACCCAGAAACACATAAAGAAGAAGGTCAAGAAGGAACCCAAAGAGGAACCACAATTTGTAGTAAGTCAAATGATACGAATGTAGGATCAACCTGTTAATCTTGTATTTGAAGCTACATCTCTACAGACATAGAAGGAGCAAACCCAACCTTAGACCAACCCACTAAGACCCAAACTTCCCACCAAAAGAAAAGATCCCCCATCTTCATCTGAACCTAACCCTTCTGTCTCAACCAAAATGCTTAAGACACAACCATGCTTAGATCTTAAACCTTTAGACCTTAGGACCCTAAAGTGGAAGGCTCAAAACTCTATACCTGAACATGAGTTTAAACCAACCAGTAAAGACCAGCCATCAAAATTAAACACCCCCAATCTCAGCTTACACCTCCCTCACCTCCAAAACCTCAACAACCTCACCTCCAAAAGGCCAAGAATTTGATAATGTGATTCTTAAAAACCTTACTCCTTAACCCTCTCCTTCCTTAGTCCTTCCACCTCAATTACCACCTAAACCTATATCTCTACCTAAATTTGTTCTATTCCCTATCAATAGAAAGGAAGTTGTATCCTTTCTTAAGGCTAAGAATCAATCCCTGACTAAAGCACGTAAGAAGGCCAAGATAGATTAGCAACTTCAGAAGAAAAAATCTTTTGAGCTGGAAGAGGGAGTGCTTGTGTTTGTTAAAACACTCTCTAAAGAGGAGCACAAGAAAAAGATGGAGGAAGATGTCAAACTCGTTGCCTTAGTGAAAATAATAGGAATACTTCACAACAACCAAGAGGAGGGTAAATTGGTTGAACTTGGTATTTTAAAATCAATTTCAAAACAGAGTTTTCAGGATCTTTATCACTTTTAAACCAAGAAACCTTTTACTCAATTAAATATCTCAGTCCAAGAATTCAATAGATCAAAACCAAACTTGTTGTGCAATGAATATGATTCAAAGAATAAAAGACAAATAATAAGATGAGAAGAGAATTAAGAACACACACAATTTATACTGGTTCACTTCAAATCATGAAGCTACATCTAGTTTCTTCCAACCAACACTAGGTTAGAGTTCCACTATTATAAAAATATTCTTACAAGCTTTTACAAGAATCTCCCCTTTATCAACCCTAGATAAAGTACAAAAATCTAAAACCCTATTAGAAATCTAAGGAAAAAGATCCAGAGAACACTACTCTGATCTTTAAGCTAGAGAACCCTTCTCTAGTCCCAAGCTTTAAGAATCAAAATTACAATAGCCAATACAACACAAATTTGTAAACAAAATTACAACCAATCAGTTAAGGAAAGAAAACACCTGATGATTTAGTGAATGATATGCACATGAATGACCAAACCAGGTTTAAAGACAAAATTAATCTCAGAACATCTCCTTCCTTAACCTTTGAAAGTATCTTCTTGCTTTAAAGAATCACTCAAAAACCCATAAGTGTTTTAGGGAAAGCAAGAACCCATAGAACCAAGAAAAATCACTTAGAACGTGTTTAGAAAGCATATGTGTGCTCAGAATACGAATTGATCAAGTTACAAAACAAGCTGAGCCAATGTTCTATTTATAACAAACTTTTATAACTGTCACTAATCGATTAAACGCGCCTAATAATCGATTATTTCACTCATGTAATCGGTTAAATCAAACAGGTAATCGATTAAAGTGTTCTACAAAAATCTGGACATGAGCAACGAACAAAATAATCGATTATTCCGTCCTCTAATCGATTAAGACAGGAAGCTTCATAAACTTGAAATACACTGTGTAATCAATTACGGATTCTGGTAATCGATTAAACCAGGAAGCTTTAGAAATCATATTGAACTATGTAATCGATTACTATATTTGGTAATCGATTAATGCATCAGATACTAATGTGCATATGTGTATGATGTAATCGATTACTGCATTGGGTAATCGATTAAGACAGGAAGATGGTTTTTTTAGTTTAGCCTGTGTAATCAATTACTACTCCTTGGTAATCGATTCTTCCAGCACGGCTTAAAATAATGTATAGCAATGTAATCGATTACTACCTGTTGGTAATCGATTAAAATGTTCATTAAGGCAGTTTATATGTAAACGAAGGTCAAATAATCGATTAATCCGATAGGTAATCGATTACATTGTTCTTAAAAACTTTTCCCAAGTGAACCAAGAACAAAATAATTGATTATAAGCTTAATGTAATCGATTAGTTTAGTACAAAAACATTTTTCCAAAAACCTTGTGATTCATATAAAAGCCTTTAGTTAAATGTTGAAAGCTTAGTTGGATTTTCATGTAAAAAATACTTAGTTAGATGAATGAATGAGTGAAGGCATGGATCAATCAGATGGCTTTCCTTTTACATAGAATTCCAAGTCTTGAAGCATGTTTGAAGCTCAAACCAAATCTTAGTTCCTGTTCCATTCTTCAAATAACTCCTCTGAAACCAACACTTAGCAGGTAAGTCATCTGAAGAAATTCTAGATGAAGTCATTTTGGAATCTTTGAAAACATTGTATGCTGAGGAAGAGTAAAGGTATAATGCTGAAAAGGTTGTCATGATGGGAGTAGATGGTGAGCCAATGCTTGAAGTTGTTATTGTTGAATCAATATAGGCACAATCTAAACAAGAAATGAAGAATTCTCATATGGAAGAACTAGAGAGAGTTCAATCTATAGCAGAACTCGCTGCACAAATTCTCACTCTGCATGTTGCTCAAAGGAAAGCTAAAATAGATGTTGCCACTGTTCCTGAAGATATGGACCTTGTTGAAAGTAAGCTCTTGAAGCGGGTATGCTTCAGTCAATCATTGAAGCATCTCTTGTGGAAGCAAATGATGACATCGTTGAGATAGACCCTGGCACTACTCCAATTCATCCTAACCTCGTGTCTGATGTTGATAAACAACTTTTTGCTTATCAATCTAATACAACAGATGAAGACAGGATAAGACGACACAAAGAAATCTATGGAGGTCTAGAATATGTTTCTATAAAGGTAATGGCAAAGCATCTAGAGACAAGGAAACAAATGATGAAGTCTAAAGAAACCTTATGAGTCTCAGAAATCTTTCACATGCTTAATCGCAGATTGTTGAAGCCAGTTAAACAGGAAACCACAAAATGGATCTTTCCTTTAAAACCACCTATTCAGACATAACCAAATGTTCAAGAGCATCCCTACTTTCTCACTAGATTGTATCATGGTTTCAGAGCATATAGAGTTCTAGAGTGGCAGACTTGCAACAGAGTTTGTAAATAAAAAATTGATATTGAAGGAGGCTTATATATATCATAAGCTTTAAAGATATGAAGTACGATTCGAAGTGCTCATTATTTTTTTTGTGTAAAAAGCTCCTTGTGTAAATTCTTACGAAGTTTGGAAAAGCTCTCAAAACACTTTATTCATCTCGAGAAAAAAGACTAAGTGCTAAAATTGTTTATCCGTTTGTAAGATGATAGAGTGTTAGTCATTGTGCAACCAAACCAACAAATCTTTCTGATTTGTGTTAAAGCCAATGGTGGCTTGGTAGGACAAAGAATACTGATTGTAACATGCTTGGAGTAAAGTTTGAGTTAAGGAGACAGAAGTGGCAGTGACAAATACTTGTAACTTGTTGAAGTTAGTGGAACTCAGTGGTTTGCCAAGAATTGGACGTAGTCTCGATGGTTGAGATGAACAAATATAAATTCCATGTGTCTTATTCTTTTATTTTCTCTCATGCTATTTGGACTGACCTAGGGTTTGAATTTGATCTTTGCTTTTGTAAAACTCTATTTGTTTTATAAAGATTTAACACTATCATTTGATTCGCTTTGCAAAAGTCTTATATCTATTTTCTTAAGTCTTACTTCATTAGACAATAATTTTGTTGTTTACAAAAGGTTTTATTTTGTGAAAATCACAATTCAACCACCCTTCTTGTGATATTTGCCTTTACAACCACACTTAGTCTTTATTTATAATAAGTAAATAGAATTCGTATTGATTACAAAGGATCAACCTAATAATAAGTAATAGGGACTAAGTCCCTACTTGTTATCTAATAATAAATAGAAGAATGAAATATAATCTAATACTCCCCCTTAAGTTAGAGTATATATGTCATATAAGCAAAGCTTGTTACAAATATTGTAAACCTAAGAGAAATAGAAGGTGGTTTTGGCCTTGAGGTCATGCTGGATAAATGATAACTCAATAACAACCAATGAAGGCTCGTAGTGGCGATGGGAATTGTTCACCCGTGAAAGCACACATTGAGGTAGGAAAAATAAAAGAAAAAAAGGAAAAGACAGAACACTATGGTTGTGGTGGAGAAGACCAATGAGAAGCTTGTTGGCTTATGGGAGTGTGAAACACAGGCACCGAAACGGTAGTCGGATTGCGAAGACGCTAGAGAAAAAATGGTTGGCGGTGGTCGCTAGAGGCATCAAAGACATAGTAGAAGAGGTGACTAATTGTAGTTCCAAATTTTTGGGAATCCAATGCAACATAATGCCTAGGCAGGTCATAAATAGACCATGCACCATATCTTTGCATTACATCTAGTCCTTTGTAAATGTCTCGACCTATGGATAGGTTTTCTAACTTATAGCATAAAGTCATCAAGCATAGTACCCTCCAAACACATTTTACTTTAAGCCTAGTACTTACATGGCACATTTTACTACTTGCTTAAGCTTAACACCTACCTGACACATGTAACTTTTTTTCCCAACATCGACCTAACACCTACATTCCAAGTCCAGAACCATTCTAAACCTAGAAACAACACTAACACTTGCATTAAAGCCCGAAACCAACATTGGCACCCTGCATCCTAAGGTTGGAACCAACACTTGCACCTACATCCAAAGCCCAAAACCAACACTTGCATCTACATCAAAGCCCAAGCCTAGTATCAACCTAATGCTTGAATCAAAGCCCAACACTAACATGGTACTTGCATCCAAAGTTCGGATACAACTCTAACACATGCATTGAAGCTTATAATTAGCATTGACACCTGCATCTAAGCCCAAAACTAGCCCCATCACCAACAACCTACATTAAAGCCTAGTACAAACCTAGCACATGCATCCAATCCTAGCACCAACACCAGCACTAGCACCTTGCACTCAAACCTAGTACAAACCTAACACTTACATCAAAGCCCAAGATCGATCTGTAACTGCATCCTAGCCTGAAACCACCATTAACACCTACATTCAAGCTCAATACCAACTTGACAGTTGCATCCAAACCAAGAATTGACTTAGCACATCCAAAGCCCCACACCAACATGACACTTGCATCCAAAACCTAGCATTGACATCAATGCCTAAAACTAACCTTACAACCACATCAAAGCCCAACATCGACCATGCACTTGCATTCAAGTTCAAAATTTGGCAAGCATCAGTAAAAGGCCTATTTGGCACCTCCATCAAAGCATGGAATTAGGCAAGCATCAACAAACAACTTGTTCGATACCTACATTCAAGCCCAACACTAACTTGACACCTACGTTCAATCCCAAAATTAGAAGAACATCAACAAAAAGTTTGTTTGGCCCTTGCATTTAAGCTTGGAACCTGGCAAGCATCAGCAAAAGGCTTATTCAGCACTTGCATTCAAGCCTATATGTAGTATATATAGCTATAAAAAACCAAAAGTTATGATGACTAATTGATTAAGATTAATTTTTATCCACGCATTCACTCACTAATAACAAAATAAAGAACAATTCATCAAATGAAATATTATTTATCTTGATTTTCTGAAGCAATAAAAAAATGTATTACAGGTAAATTTATATGATATTTTGTGCATTACCATTTCAAAACCAGTTTTCATTCAATCTACAATGTGTTCCAAATATATTGATCCATAATTCACATAAAGGCAGGACAAATTTATATGTGCATCAACAAAGCTTAGGTTGCCTACCAATTACCATTAAATTAATAATTAATAATATATATATATATACAAGATATTTTAATCAAACTAATATATATAATAGGGACAAATGAGGTGAGATTGGATGGGTACTATAATACCTGTACCTAAACCCATCCTCATTAATTTTTTGTCTATAAATACCAATCTCGAACCCATCTCTAATAAGCAGGTATTAATCTTACCCGTTTGCAGATATTTTTACTAATACCCATAGAGTGTGGGTATACTTTGTCATCCTTGGATGAAATTAAGCTTGAAGGGACTTGACAATAAATAAAACAAAATTGAAAGACTTTGGTTTAATAATTAATTAATTTTTTCTTTCAAACTTTATTTTTAGTTGAGAAACTTGCAAATAGTTTCAAATTATATTTTTTTTTCTCATACGCTTGTAAAAGAGGTACTAAAAATGAAATTAAGTCAAATAAAATTAATTTTTTATTTGAGAAAAAATATATAGTAAATTTAAGTAAATTTTTCATTTTAATATTTTCTATTTTGAATCATCAATATTTTAAATTCATATTTTTTTATTAATTTAACAGTTAAGTTAAATAAAATAAGTATGGGTAATAAAATATTTTTTCCAATTTTTATCATTTCAAGCATATAATAAGAGTTTGATTTCAATATATTATACATATTCAAATTTTGAGTAAATTACACGAAACTTCTTGAGGTTTGTCATTATCACACCTAATACTTCTTTGTTTTTTTTTTGTTTTTTGTTTTTTTTTTTTAAACTTTCATTACATTGATCTCCTTTTTAGGTGTAAAAAACGTTACACTTTCTGGAGACTCAAAGAAATGTGAAAAAATAGACGAATATTATGTGTAATAAGAACAAACTACAAGAGAAAGTGTATTTAATTTACTCTAAAAAATTTACATGTTAAAAGATTAAAATCATCATTTATAATTAATTAGTAAATAAATGAGTAAATTTATCATTTTATATATTTTTTTTGTTTGGTGAGAAGATAAATTCCTTTTTATGAATCCAACCCTTTTTTCCCCTCTATTTCTTTAAATGAAAACAAAAATGACACTATTTTTTGTAAAATTTTCTCTTTTCGTATTATTTTTATATATTAAAATAAACATTCCAGAAATTTTGCAAGAGGATTTTTTCTATACAAATTATCATTTTGACTAAGAACTACAAGAAAAATAAATAAAAGAACTATAGGAATTTAAGAATATTTTTTTCCTTATGTAGGTCAATTGATAAAAAGGTCAAATATGTTTTTCATCCTCAACTTTTGGTGTTTTTTGGTTTTTAGTATCTAAATGAAATTTGACTGATCATATTTCTTATATTTTTCTTTATTTACATTTTTAATCTTTATTATTAAGTATGATTGTTAAGTGATGACAAGATAACATTGATAACCATGTGACATGTCATGTGACCACTAATCTAACATGCCAAACACATTAATTTTTTGAGTGAATTATATTTTTAGTCTCTCAATTTTTATTACAAAATTCACATTTAATCCCTCAATAAGTTTTTGAGTAGTCTCAATACCTCAATATTTATTTTTTATTAATCTTAGTCCCTCAATTTTTGTCTGTCATTGATCGTAGCTAGTTCTTCTTAGCATCTATATCACAATTAAACGATGATCTGGCAACCATAAGACTTGCCATGTGAATTACTAGTATGATGTAATATTAATCACATGATATAAAATATTATTGGTTGAAGACATTTTGCTAGCGATTCTAAGGTGTTACAAAATTTTTGATGGTGTAAAATCATATCTCCTCATTCTCTTGGACACCACCCTATATTCGTGCTCTATGCATGATGTTGCCCATGGAGCAAAAGAGTGAAATAAAAGGGTTTAATATTTGTACAAGTGATGTTGGGGATTTTGCCTCTAAAGGGTTCAAAGATGGAGTATTTGAAAAGGTTTGCAAGTTATGTTTCTTATTTCTTCATTTTTGCATTTCAGTTTATTTTTTAATTTCACTTCCATGATCATTCTTTATAAGTTTTACATCATCGAAAATTTTGTAATGCTTTAAAATTGCTGTAGAAAATGTCTTCTACCAACATTGTTTTATCACACGACTATTACATGCATCATACTAGTAATCCATGTTGCAAGTCACTTGATTGTCATATCAACCCTTAATAATGATACTTGATGAAAAGGGTTAAAATCATTATCAGACAAAAGTCAAGACACTAAATTCAATAAAAAAAATTATTGAGAAATTAAAAATAATTTTGATAAATATGAGGGACTAAAATTATATTTATCTAAAAATTTAACAAATAATTATTATGTGAGATTAGTATATCACATGACATATTGTGTGGTTATCACATCATTTTGTTTATCATTTAACAAATGATTTTCATGTCATGTCTGTAGTAATAAAAGTAAATGACTAATTAAGTTGATCATTTTATGTATTTTCCTTTTGTTTCCCTTCTTGATGTGTGTTGGAAACAGTGAGAAGGGATTTTTTTTTTTTCTATGAATTCAATCTTTTCTCCTTCAGGAAATCTGCTAGAGGTCCTTTTTTTATACAATTTTCTATATTAACTAAAAGAAGTCAACCCGGTTCACTTAGTATCCATCAGATTGAATCGTCCGTCCGGTTCAGTCCACGTCCATCAATCACGTGTGATCATATTAGGCACATCAATTCAACGAGTGTGACCCTATCCACAAACAATGAATTTCTGTGTTGTCTTAACAGCATTCAATTTCAAAGCCATTTCAATCGGCATTACTATTTTTTTTTTTTTGAAAAAAAATAAAACATTCTTTCTTTTGTATGTTTTGTGAAGGTACACTACTACACAGGGTATGGATATTCGGGTCGACCCGCATTGGGTTCGCATCACGAAGGTGTGTGTGACGAGAGGGACGTAACATAGAGGAACCGTGAGTTCCAAGCCAAAAAAGGTTGCAACGTTCATGCAGAGAGGAAAAAACCTGAAAGGGTTTAACCAACCCAGATTGGAGAAGATCGTGGGGGCAATTTTTTGCTTTTTTCGGGATTCACTGTTAGAAAGTGCCTTGACGACTATAAAAGAAAGCTGCATGTTACATTTAACATAAGTTTCGAGGGAGATAAAAAAAACTATAAACAATGGCTTTGGCATTTGAGAATTTGGGCAGCGTTAAATATGTTTTTTGACTTTTGGGCGAAGTTGCGTAAAAAAAATATATACGTGATGGGAACTGGGGAAAAATATTTTCTTTTATTAATTATTTGAAGGAAGAAATGATTTAAAAAGAAAGAAAATAATAACTCAAAAAAGTATTATTAGAATGATAAACTCGTCTATTTACTTGTTTGTTTGTTTATTTATTAATATATTACATGGATATAAAATTTATCTAACGTTAAAATATATTTTTTTCATCTTCATAAAAATAAAAAATTCGAATTTCATTTTTGCAAGAATTTTAATACATTTTTTATTCTCATAAAATTAAAATATGTCAAATTTTAGTTCGAAGTAGACAATTTGGATAAATCATAACTTACAATTATGAATTGTTGTGTACATTAGTTATGCATATAAGCAATGTAAAAAAGTTATAGACATAGATTTGGACATCCGAACCTTATTGTAGGCCAAAAAAATTTACATTTCAGTTTTATTTGTGTTAATCATGAAAATTGTATTTATTCATCAAAAGAAAAATATTTTCAAAACAATAAAGGATTGTACACTAAATTATTCTATTAGCAAATAAATGTTTAAAAATGACACATAGAATCTATTCTCCATTATGAGTTCTTTTTTATCAAATAAGTTTATAGTTTTCAACTTATTAAAAAATTGTTTAGTACTTAATGCAAATCACAATTAAAACTTCAATAAATATATCCATTTTTATTACAATAATATCGTACTTTATAACATAATAAGGAAACTTTCATAAAAGTGTTTTTGATTTAATGATTAGTTTTATAATAATTTCGATAATAATAAGAAGTAGGGTTTGGACAAGTAAAGTTTTGAGAAAAAATGGAGAATTGAAAAAAGTACATGATTTAGAAATGTGCAATAAAATAAATATATGTGAATTCATAAAAGATGGGAATTGAATATATACACAATGAATTGTTGAACCTATAGCTAATTTTCGATGGTAGGCGTTGTTGATGTTTGAGAAATTAAGTGATAGTGTTTCAACCCTCTGAAAATTAGCAATCAGTTTATTTATAGAATTTTAATACTAACGGTAAGATTATATGATTTCGACACATGTAGTGATATTCTTAAATATATTAATCTAACATCATTGGTTGTCTTTGTATAACTTTTTTGCAACTGTGTCAATTGAAATTTCGGTTATCGAAAAAGATTTTACTTTGAGCACTTTCCAATCTCACATACCTTAATGAAATTATTGAAATCATGAATCTCAATCGAAATATTTCCCTTCGATTATACAATCAACTTCTCAAAATTTAGACCATATTCAGATCTCTTTTGAAGAGACTCTTTTACTTCACTCGAGACAAGTATATCGAAACATAATTTTCATAATTTAATCAAATTTTAGATAACATATATGTATTAATCGTGAATGAAAAATGTATTAAAATTTTTGTAGAGACAAAATCTGAATATTTTTAATTTTATGAAAACAAAAAATATATTTTAATTATTATTTAATATAATTATTTTAATCAAATAAAAAATCGATCATTTTGTTTTTATAATTGTCCTTCTTGACGAATACAAAAGAAAATTAACCTTTTAATTGTTTTCCTATTCTACATCCAAACAAAATATAAGTTTACCCTTTTTTACGTGCTAGAGTGAAAAAATGAAATAAGTTGTTTTCATGGGACTTACAAGAACATATTTTTCCTCAAACTGATTTTCTCCACAAATTGACAGATATAGAGAGAAAATATTTTTATAATATAAAATATTCAATAAATAATTTTATATTAAAATAATAGAACAGAAAATTAATATAAATTAATATATTTTTATGTTTATTCATTCAAATAAGTACACATCTATTTCATTCTATTCACATTTTTTTATCAAATCTTTTTTTTCTTCTTTATCTCACTCTTAATCCAAACAAGTCATTAAAATGATTTTATGAACACTTCAGATTAAAAGAGAAGTACCAAAATACTAAGAGTTCATTTCCCATTGGTTCATATCAATGGCTGATTCTTCCCTTGTAGCAAAAAAAATATCAACGGTGGTTGATAATGTTTAAATAAAATAAAATAAATTAATTAAATCTATAAACAATAGAAACAGTGTTGTTCAAGCATATGTAGTAGTAATATTCACCTTGTAGTAAAACAATGCACGAGGGACGTGGCATGGGAGAGGATTCGAACGTGCAGATTGAAGAGGTGATTTGATGTAAAGTCTGTGATAGAGGGCTGTGAGTTCTCAAAATACGAGCTGGGATGTGTCAAATTCCCATTGCATCAATGTTCACACTTCGATTTCGATTACACCCACATAGCAATAGTTAATAGCTATAGCGTCACCTTCTCCCTCTTCTTCCCGTTTGTGTTGCTGATAACGATGGATTGGATTGGACGACATGCATGCTCATACTCATGCATGTTTAAGGCACAAATACGTGTTTGTTTTTCTTAAAATAATTTTAGGGACTAAATTGAGATAAATAAATAAATATTAAGAACTTCAATAAAATTATACAAACTCTTAAAAATTTATTTGAGTTTTCTTTAATTTCAGGAAGTTAAATAACAGTAAAATATAAGTTCAGGAGTTAAATTAACTATTTATAATAAAAAAACCCTAGAAATTTAATTTTTATGGATCATTAAAATGATAAAAAAGAATAAGTTAGAGATTCAAATAAAACCTTAAAATGTTTCAAGAGTTTATTTGAATTTTCTTTAGTTTTAGTGACTTAAATGATAGTGAGATACAAATTTAGAAACTAATTAAACTCAACATTAACAAAAGAAAATCCTAGGAATTAAATTTAATTTCAGGGATCGTTTAAGTTTCAACCAGTTGAGGATGGCTAAAAACTAGTAAAACTATGCATTCAAGTATTCTACCTCCATCACCTATTTCATTTTTTTTATGTTTATTCCAACATTTATGCCTGGAGCTTTCGGCAGAAATTTTATTGATAAAAGAAATATTAGAAGAAGAAAAAATGTCTCAAATGTTGTGTCATTAATTATCCAATATATCTACATGTTTCGTGTGATTAACCCTTTGTAACGTGTAAAATCAATAAATCAACCTCAACTCTATACTCTCGCTTTCTGCTTCGCTTTCATGGTTTCAGATACAAAATACCCACTTCCGGTAAAATTTGTTTTGTTCTGCAATGCTCATGGATATATGGTCACAAATGTGTTATGGTATTAAAAGCTGGCACTGGGGACACAATGATATCCCCTTGATATTAGATTGTATTTAACAGCAATAATTCTTTCTGTATTTTCTTTTCGATCTTTTCCTTTTTATGATATGCCGTGTGAATTTTATTTTATTTTATTTTGTTTTTGTTTTTTGTGAGCATATGAAAATGATAGCTATTGGATTTCATGGGGAACTTGTAAAATATGGTATTTTTATTTGAGCAATTTCTCCAGCTTTGATTATGATTGAAACAGTTAAATAATCACACACACACACACACACACATATATATATATATATATATATATAGAGAGAGAGAGAGAGAGAGAGAGAGAGAGATGTCATGCAAATACTGCTAACTATTATGGTAATTCAGAGTTACTCGGCGTTTTTCTTTAGGAATTTGGAATGTGAATTTCCACTCCACATGATTCTAATTTTTTTGTTCAGTTACGTAATTAATTTTAACTTGGAGATATGTAACTGTTAGAAAAAAAAATTGGACATATGCTCCACCTCTTTGTTATGTAAGAAGTTATTTTTTATATTTAAAATTAATTTTTTTGGAACAAAAAGTAAAATAAGTACGCAAATTATTTCACTTTTCGTTTCTTTTGATAGATGCTTTTTTACCAAAAAAAAAAAAGAAAAGAGAAACAATGTTTTTGGAACTTTTAAGGAAAATACTCAAGGTAAATCTCATTTTAGTGGATTAAGTCATTAAAGTGGACGAATGTAAAGATAAGAATAAAGAAGTAAAGGTAAAAGGGGAAAATAAGAAAAGTGATGTGAAAGAAACAAAAGAAGATGAAAAATTACATAAGAAAAAGGTAATATATATTTATAATAACCTCGATTTTAATAGCTATTTTTTTTTTTAATTTAGATTTAGTATACTTTCACAAGTTGCGTTGAAGGCAATGATAAAAGCAAAGAATACGACAACGTCAACAGTCAAAGAGAGTGAAGTAGAAACTTAAAAAAGTACAAAAAAATAAGAAGGAATTAAAATAGGACTTCATTAATATTTGAGTGAACAACCAATATATAAAGTTGAAATTGAAAAGCTTATAGGTCTCCTCATAGGTAGAAGAAATTGAATAAATATTAATTAACTGTCAGATTATTAATTTAGATAAAAAAATCTCCTTGATCAAGTTGAGAAAAGAAAATAAGAAGAAAAAGTTACTATAATTAGTAAGACATATTCAGACAAGAAATTATTTTAATAAATAGTAAACAGAAGTGCGAAAAATAATAGTCTTCCCGTATGTATTACAAAATAAAACAAAAAGGGGTGTTAACAATATATTTTTCAACATATTTTCTTTAACACAATTTTTATTATTAGTTAAAGTTCATTAAAATTTATACAAATCATGAGTGAAGGCTTATTAAATAAGAAATGACAAAAATATAATTTTATAGTTTTTAATCAATCTCAACTTATAATAATATAATTTGAAAAATATGTTAGAGAGTATTTTGCTAAAAGATTCTCATCAAACAAAGGAATTGAAATATTTTTTTTATATTCGATAATGCTAAATAAAGTTTCTAGTTATTTCTAATATATTTTTTCCTTTTACTATTAACAGGGTTTATATAAATTATTTGATTCATTTTATTTTTTAAAGAAATAATTATTTTCCATGAATAAAGAATTTCATTTAAAAGGAGGCAATTTTTTAAAATAATAAAAAAAGTTTTAAAGCTACAAATCATTTCACTATGTTAATGAAAATCAAGAAAGAATAGGCAAGCATTCAATGCTATAAAATGTAAAAACAAGGTCGACGAAACCTATGACCACCCTAGTTCCTAAGAACCAATCTTGCCAAAAACAAGTCGATAAAGCTCCAAGAGAGATCAATCATTATTGGTCCAATTTAGATTTGTAAAATTACGCAAGAAGATAAGATAAAAAATGTTAAAAAACTTATTGTTAAAGAACAAAAATAAGAAGAATTTTTTTTGTGAGAAAGAAAAACTTCTATTCCGAAAACAGTGGGAGAGCGGAATACTTTTTTTAGTCTAGTAAAAATAAAATAAAATAAAAATAAATAATTTTATATTAAATAATAAATAATATAGTATTTTTTTTTAATTTGTATGAAAAATTATATGATTTAGTTTTTCTCTTTTACTCATTATATAGACGTAGAAAAATTTCTTTACTTTTAAAAATCTTATTGATCATCTAAATAACAATATTTTTATCAACTGTATTTTCATTTTATATTATATTAGTTATTATTTGTTATGTTTTTTTATTTCACTTTTAATCTAAAAAGTGACAGTAAAACGCATGGATAAAAGTGTTCTTCTATGTTGTAGCAAAAATCACTGGAAAGACAATTAAAAATACGAAATTATATCCTTTGATGTAACCAAATACCATATCTACTTCAAGCTAAAGAGATACCAAAACTCTGGTACACAATTGACCAAGCACCTATAAACAGAAATAATTATCTGCGTATCCCAGAAGAAAATTATTAAAGATAGAATAGAGTTTGAAAAAGAATATGTGATTGAGAAGATTGTGACCAAGGTCCAAGAGTACCAAAATTTGCGGAAATAAAAGAGAGAGAGACGAGAGCAAGGAGTTGGCGTGTAATAAGCTTTATAGTTATTTAATGTTTAAACTGCGCTGACAGACAAGATATGAAGCAGCTTTATGGGTGTAATGTTGTATAGTATTCATGTGAAATTCTCATTCACAAAAACAAAAAAAGAAATTTCATAAAAATTACATGTGATAATATCTTATGTATTTGTTTAGTTTGTTAATAAACTTTTAAAATGCCCAAAAAGTTAAGTATATGTTTCATAAATATTTTAAAAAGCATTTATTTATTTAATTTTAAAAATAAATTAAAATGTGCACTTTGATAATAAATCTATTAACTTTTAGAAAGGTAAATATTTCATCAAGATACCAAAAAATAATCTTTATGTTATTATGTTATCGATATAAATTATCCACTGATATTATTAATGAGTAATTTTTTTAAAGTTGATTGATTATTTTTAATAAACAAATTTTCATCTTTACATTTTTTCATTTATAAAATTTTAGCTATATCTTATCTTACTTAAGATATTGTATATCGTACGCTAGCTCCTACCTCATAAATTATTTTTTCTAACCATTTG
>PYAF01000206.1:51298-80277 GCA_007407185.1 Glycine tomentella | reverse complement strand
CTTAGATAAAATAGAATTAATAATTAATTTAATAAAATAATAATTTAATTTATTAATTATGTCATTAATCTCTGCTGGTCATTGAATGACAAGTAAGTGAAGAACTTATTTTCTTTTAAAATAAAAAGCTTATAAATATAATTAGCGTTAAAATACTAAATATACATTAAGGTATCCGAATAAATATGAATTCATATTAATAAATGATTAACATTTGCAATTTTTAGTTTTTATAATTAAGATTATAAATTTTTTAAGATACTACGTGTTATCGAGTTTTTCAAAAATAAAATCAAGAACTTTTTTATATATTTTTTTTCTTTTCATTTCATTTGAAAAAAGTTATCTTCTATTTCTCATACATACAATGCAACTACTTTCTGCTCCTCCTTGTAACTCACTGACAGAGGAATACCTGCACACTTCCTCACACACGCACGCATACTCAATGCAGAGCCTCACAGAAACCACTCCCTCCTACTCATCACCCTCTCTCTCATATTTTCTCTCTCTAGCTATGTAGAATTATGGGATATAATAAGGACCATAGCAGAGTGTAAAGAGATAGCAGAACAAAAGGACAGTACAAATAAAAGGTAATTATACTTTCTAAAATGTTTTTATTAATCTATATAATACTTAGTAAAAAATTAAACAAAAGATAAATATGTTTGATATTATATATATATATTGCATAATTTTATCAAACAAAGGAAATATTAAATAAAAATGTAACAAAGAAATTTAATTAGAATTATTTGAGAAGAAAAAAAGAAACATGTTTCCAGCCATATCATACATGCCTTGTTATTACAATTTAACCTTTTCCCCCCTGCCACTCGATTCATCAAATCCACATGAAACTATTGTAAAAAAAGATAAAAAAAAAAAAAAAACACCGGCACACCCCACGAAGCAAAAATAAAAAAACACCCTCTCTATCTCTCTCTCTCTTTCTTTTTTTTTTTTTTTTTCTCCTTTTACTTATCATTTCCTATATAATGAAGAACTATCATGTGTTTGAATCCAAACATTCCCATTCTAATCAATTTCCTTCTTTCAAAAAGATCGCAACCTTTTCTCTCTTTCTCTGTGTCTTTGCCTTACCCTCTTCTTGTCCTTGTGCTCTTCTTCTGCATGCTCCAATGGATAGCTACTACCATCAACACCACCACCCTCACTTTGACAACAACAACAATGAACCACATTTACCTCCTGGCTTCAGATTCCACCCCACAGATGAAGAACTCATCACATACTACCTCCTCAAGAAGGTTCTAGATAGCTCCTTCACTGGCCGAGCCATAGTTGAAGTCGACCTCAACAAGTGCGAGCCATGGGAACTTCCTGGTAACTAATTACAACAGCAAAACCAAAACCCTCTTATATTGTCTTTCTGTTTTCATGTAAAATATGTGAGAAATACCACATCGACTAATATTATGACTAAAACAGTGTAGAAAATAACTCTCAGTAAAATAATCATTGGGGTTGAGAATTAGGCCAAAACTTTGTAATTTCTAACTTTGTTATTGTTTCATGTGGCAGAGAAAGCAAAGATGGGTGAGAAGGAATGGTACTTCTATAGCCTTCGTGACCGAAAATACCCAACTGGGTTACGCACCAATAGAGCCACTGAAGCTGGTTATTGGAAAGCCACTGGAAAAGACAGAGAGATCTACAGCTCCAAAACTTGCTCACTCGTTGGCATGAAGAAAACCTTAGTTTTCTATAGAGGAAGGGCTCCAAAGGGTGAAAAGAGCAACTGGGTCATGCACGAGTATCGTTTAGAAGGCAAATTCGCTTACCACTATCTCTCTAGAAGCTCCAAGGTAACCAAAAATAACTGAATCATTCTAGGCCTCATTAATTATTTTCTCTTCCTTTTATTTTGGAATTTCATGATTAGACTTTATAGAGTTTCATAATTTTGCTCAAAAGCTATATGCTACTACCACTTAGCCAAAGGTTATTACCCTTCAGTGCAAAGGCACGTTCCTTAGCATGTACAAGCTGCACTGCATGGGGAATATAAATTAACTACTACTATCAAATGATGACAACAAGGTATAATCATCAAAAGGGCACAACAACTAAGCCACTGTATCATCATCATTTGTGAACTTTTTTCCCTCAGTTGCTGCTACCAAGCATAAGATCCTGAATCCTGCTCCTTGATCTCCTTTTTAAAACATTCTGCCACACTCTAAACAGTTACTAGTTTTTTATTATCAGTGAAACGTTAGAATCACAACTTTTAACAAATTCATTTACACTCTTCTGAATATATATTTTTTAATTATTTATTACTAATATTTTATTACAAATCTTGTTAGTATTACTACTTATTTGTGGATACACTGTTTATTATTCTATTAAAATTTATCAGAAATTATAAAAGAAATTATTTAACAAGTTTTATTCATGATCAGTGTGTTGAAACTTTACACTCATTTTTTTAATTTATTTTTAGTTTATAC
Organism: Glycine tomentella; assembly: GCA_007407185.1. Taxonomy (NCBI): domain Eukaryota; kingdom Viridiplantae; phylum Streptophyta; class Magnoliopsida; order Fabales; family Fabaceae; genus Glycine; species Glycine tomentella. The sequence continues at coordinate 77,797 of PYAF01000206.1, read as the reverse complement.
ATTTAAAAACTACTACTGTTGTAGTCTTAATCCATTCGTTTTTCAACCTGTTTTAATTCTTGAAATTTTGGAACATAGAGACTTAAGGTTTTAAATATCGTCTCGTGATCGTGGTGTTGTTCCATTTATTGATATAATAACAAATTGCGGATAAATATAATTAATACGATCCTAATTGTGATTGCAAACAATTAAAAAAATTTTGATTTTACAATCCAAATCACGGTTGCAAACTGATATTTAAAACTTGCAGACTAAAATGAATTAAAAAAGTGTATGCACAAGAATTCAACCAAATAATTTTTAGACGTGAGTACTAGAATGTAACATTGTGCTGAAAGCAAATGAGTAACTAAACTTTCTTTTTATTATTAATTGTTATGAAAAGTGGTGTGCATTTTTAGTGGTTACTTAATTTGTTTATTTTCTTGTAATGTTGAAGGATGAGTGGGTGATCTCACGAGTGTTTCAGAAGAACACCACTGGCAGTGGCTCGAACGTGTCCTCCGCCTCTGCCGCTACCACCGGTGGTAGTTCTAAGAAAACAAGAATGACCACATCAAACACTAGCAGCAACATGAGCCTCTGCCCCGAACCGGGTTCACCCTCTTCCATATACCTTCCGCCGCTTCTAGAATCTTCTCCTTACGCCGCCGCCAGCACCACCATCGCCGCCGCCGTGGCAACATTCAACGACCGGGAAAGCTGCTCCTTCGACAGCGCCGCCAACAACAACCAAAGGGAGCACGTGTCCTGTTTCTCCACCATCTCCGGCGCTGCCTTCGACCACCTCGTTCCGTCGCCGGATCCTCCACTTGACCCTTCCGCGCGCTTTCATCGTAACAACAACAACAACGTTGGTGTCGGAATCTCTACCTTCACGTGCCTCAGATCCTTGCACGACAACCTTAACCTTCCCTTCTTTTTCTCTCCAACGGGCCACATCAGCAGTGCTGACGTGGCATCATTTGGTGCCGTTGGCAACTGGACGGCGGCACCGGAAGAGCACAGGGTGGCTGATGGTGGCTCAGGCATGACGATTGTACCGTCCGAGTTGGATTGCATGTGGGGCTATTGAATTTTTTGCGTTGACCAACTATGTTTGTTACTTTATTATTAGGCTTTGAATACTGTATCTCGTTAGCTAGTAATCTATGTTTTTTATTAATTATTATTGGGATTGAACTTTGCAAGGGTTGTTGATTGTGATTGTTAGCGTGGATTTGGTATTGTGGTTGGCTTGTACTGATATTTTATTTAAGGTAAGAATGTACAACTAGGGTGTGTATTGATTTAATATGATGTAGGTTAGTTAAATTGCGTGTATTGAACTTTTTGAATTTTAATGCGTGAATACATATATCATTGCGTGTGGTTTTGGCTATATGGTTTGCCGTTTACCATTTTACCACTTCTATATTAGGTTTGGCCAATATATTTAGTCTGAAACTAAGTTTGTTTCATTAAAAGCAAATACTAGAAACTCTTTTTTTAAAAACTCAATTTATAAAATAAAATAGAAATTACACTGATGTTTTACTTTTTTAGGTATTGAAAAAAATTTCTATAGATTCTTTTTTTCTATATAATTTTTATTTAATTGTTTGATAAATATTAAATTAATACTTCTTAATTGTTTGAAAACAAGACATCATGTTTGTATAAAGGAATATTATTATAAAGCATAAATTTAGTTTACCTTAAAATACTCTACCAAAAAAAAAGTTTACTTTAAAATCTATTCAAACTTAAATTTACAAATTTTAATTCAAACATATCTTTTGTCAGCTGGATTTGATGGCAACTATGCAAATTTGCAGAAGGACTTGGATTGTTGAAAATATTTGGGAGGTGCCGGGGAGAAAGGGTTCTCTGAATTATTTGAGTTGCTTTTAATGGGACAAGCCGCGTTTCTATTGTGGTTTTGATATTAAATAGACTCTTTGTATATATTAGCTTCGTGTATCTCTGTTAGAGGACATGCACCTTTCACACTTGTGGATCGGTCTAGCACGAGTTTGTGTTATTATTTTAGTACGAATCTCACGTCAAATTCTCTGTATCATTTTCGTCCGTGTTTGGAAGGAATTTAATAACATGGACCGAGTCAACAAGTATTCTCTCCACGTTTAACTTCAAAAAAAAAAAAAAAACTCAGAAGCTACTTGTAGCAACTTCCATTGAACGTAGATCCCTTTGGATAGAACGCGCAAGCAAACATTTCTTCAATCTAATGGTCACATATGGATATTTTGTTAGGAGTTATATTTAGTATTAAAAAACATTCACACGTGATCAAATTTGACCAAAAAATTAATATTTATATAAGAAACTTATCTAAGTTTTGACTTTTAATATATACATATTTCATTTGAAGGATGATATTGATTTTCTTGGTGTGCCTTTTTCCTGGTTATATATTTTTATGTGAGATAAGTTTATAAATGTAAACTTAAGAATCAATTCCTTAAAATTTGACAAAAACATTATAAAGTCAAAACAATCTAATTTATATTCTAATGACTTTTTTTAATCAAAAACTATATTCTTATCCGAACTTTTTATTATTGAGCTAAACACAAAAATCTCGATAGCTAGGCTATATATACGTTAAGCAGAGACAATCCTAGAAGTATGCTATGACTTTGGCTATGTTGTCTTTCCATGTATGCCAACAGCTCCGTAATGTGTGATGATGAACCGATATTGGATATTGTTTTCAGGAAACAGGATTCACATTCCCCGGATAAGACCTGATCGAGAGCATGGGGTGTTAACACAGTGAATATCATAATATGGAGGTGCAATATCAATTAGCTATAAAAGTGCACCTTCACTTTCCAAGACACAGTGGAAATGAGACGAAATAGAAGTGAATAGAAGTATTTTCATATCAATTATCATGACGTAAAAATTTCACCTTCACCAAAAAGTTGAAGGTCTTGTTTCTTTCATGGGGACCAAATATAAAATATATCTTTAGGTGTTTTTTCACATTTAGAACAAATATTATTTCGATAATATTTTATATTTGAAATATAAAGAATTCACTTTAAATTAGAATAAAATTAAGTATATAAAATATAAATTTTCACTTATAAAAGATGAAAATTAAGATCAGTGTATCTACTTGGTCAAGAGGTATAAAAAAAATATTTTTAAATATTTCATATCAATTTTGAAAAAGGTGAAAAGATTGATGAGAGTGAATGAAAAGGTAGAATACATCTTGGTTATTGTGTGACCGCAAAATTCTTATTAAGCTAAAAGAAAAATTCTATAAATAACTGTAAGACCTATAATGTTATATGGAGCTGAATGTTGGTCAACATATAAATTAATTCACACACTTAGGATATGTTTAAATTACATTTACATCCAACTGAATTTACTTGAACTCAGTTCATCACTCGGATAGCTTTAATTTTACGTTTTGTAAATTGAAATTCAGGAAATTTCCGTTCAACTTGTTTTAAACATGTTTCGAAACTCACACTTAGTAGTAAAACACACAATTAGTTTAAAAACTTTCATTATAATTAGGGAATATATCTAAATTTTGTCAAGTTTGATTATTATTATTTGTGACATTTAATGGGCAGTTGAAGAAGGTATATGGCACAGAGGCGATGGTCAGAGAAGACCTGATTTTGGTTCATTTTCACGTGGGGATCTGAGTCTAGGTTTAGACTTGGAGAGTGAGTACCATGGCTAAGCTACACCCGTCCTACTTGTGGAAGGGACAAATTTAATGCTCTTCCTGTTAGCTTTGCTACCTTTTTCTTCGCCTAGTTGAACGTTGCTACAGGTACTGCTGGGACCCATATAAAGCCAAACGATATTTTTGCACCCTAATTTGAAGCCATTCATTCGCCATTCAAACTTCAAAGTTTACAACCCCCTCTCCCCCCGGGGCCAAATTGTCCTATTGTAAAGATTGCAACAGCTAAATAATTGCAGTGGTAGTGATGCAGGTGATGCCACCCAATAGCACTAAATTACAAACTTGCAGAAAATGCCACTTCAGAAAAAATGGGTGCTTGGCATTGGCGTGGTGATCAAATCAATAACCAATGTTTGGAAGAAGGGATACATGCCATTGCCAATGCAGGTTCACACAATTCTGGTTAAGAATTTGGTACAAATTTTTTTATGCGCGAGTTCAAGTACTCTTGATGAAACCAATTATCTGGCTTGGTAGGCAATCCTCTCCAAAAGATCTCTTAACGCCTAAGAAGTAATTAATTACAAATGAGTAAAACTGCTTATAGTTCAAATCTTTGAAATAATCCTCTAAGTAAACATTTGATCTCTACATAATAGTAGAAGCGTTTTCTCATTGTACTACATTTCACAACTTAAAAGTAACGTGACTAAATTCCTCAAAGGATAAAGAAAGGTTTACATTATTATGTGTAATTCATATTATTTTCTTATCAATTAATTAAAAGATACCAATATAAATTAAGTGGAAAAAGAAGGCACATTTTAGTGTTAAAAATACGTAACCTAGTTACCCATAAAAGGGTCAATTTTTGTGTTGAAAAATTTCATGGATGCTTTCCACACTGATGCACTGGCGTCTTTCATATCCCAACAAAAAAACACACATCCTTCTGAATCCTCACAATTCACCAGACTGATGGTGCAGCAGAGGCACTCACTCATCATGATGCCATGTACGTACTTTTGGGTTATATATACAGCTAAGTTTGTGAATGGCCCTAATTGGGTGCAAAAGGATCACAATGATGATGATGATGAAATTGGAAAGGTACAACAAGTTTGAAATGGGGTGTGTGTTCTGTGAATCATTGGTGAGGCAATGAGTATAGTGCTTATTATGGGGAAGGCTTTGTGAGCATCCGTTAAGGGGCAGAGAGAGCAGATTTTTTGCCAGCTGCTATTGTGCATGAAAATGGCATAGCACGCGGTGTACCATACCGAAGGCAAGATTTTGGACTTTCTCACAATTATTTGGGTCTTATATTGATGGTTTCTAACGATCTTGCTTGTGCCTCCAAATTGGTTGTCAAATTAAAGGTAAGGAATATCAAGCAAGTGCTATAGTCCAATGGCAAAAAGCTCGAGTTTGGAATTTGTAATAACAGAAAGGAGTCATGGATTTTTTGGGGGTGTCAAAGGGAATCATGGGGTAGAGAAACGAGTTATTTTTTTCCTTTCTTTATCTTGGTTTCGCCCCTCTAATTTTTCCATGCAAATGGTTTCTTGTTGCTGTACTAATAGTTCGTTTATATATATATATATATATAGATAGATAGATAAAGATATATAGATCTTATTCTTTAACGTGGTGGGATAAATTCATGTTTGGAAATCCATTACAAAAGAAAAAAAATAACTATCTCAGTTATGCTTATTAAAAGCGTAAAGTGTGAATAATCTCATCTATGGGAACAAACATTGTGCTAATTTATAACTTTGGAATTTATCATAACTTACCACCTATATGATCATATTTTTGAGGAATTAATAGTAGAAGTAGTTTCCTGTTGATAAACAATATTATGGTTCTATTTTCCTAAATATACTAATATATGGCTCATATACGCATGCAAGTGTATATGAAGTATTATGCACCTGTTTATTAATTTAAGTAATACGAAGTATTATTGTTGGCTTTAAACATATAATTAGGAAGGGTGGGTTGCTTTTTTTTATTTTTATTTTTTATAAGACAATTATTGTTGGTTGCTATACGTAACCACGAAGCATAAACCACCGATACACTTAAATAATTTTAGTGGTTCAGCATGTTGCTCCATTGACATTAATTGTATTTGAGAAAGCCCTAATCTTTTACCACCGTTGCAGTTCATTTGAATCAATACAGCAATTCTAGAAGTGCTCATTGTAACGTCCTATATAACTTCAATTATTGCATTTCTATTACTGGTATACTAGTTTACAATCTCTAATTTGGTGTTTCAAATTTCGACTAAAATAAAATACGGTAATCTTTTAAATAAATAGTGTTATAGAAACTAAAACCTATTCGTGGGCATGTTTAGTAACGTAGATTGTTCAGATTTTTTTTATATAACATAAGAGATGATCTAATAGATTCATGGAATATAGACATCTAACATATAAACTTAGGTCAATGGTTCGCTAAAAATATTTATGTTGGACAAGGTATGTTTTTTTTTTTTTTTTTTTAAAAAAAAGGTTTGACATTTCTGAACTTTATTTTAAAATGCATTAGTTTGGGGGTAGTGATTAAACCCGGAATATGCATGGACGACATTCTATCTCAAATTTTCGTAGACAAATACTCATATCCGAACTCAGACTCATAAGAGTAGTACCTTGTCCTTATTACTCTAACTCACCTACGCCTCGTATCCACATGGTATTTAAGATATTAAATTTAAAGTCAAAACTAGTATTACAAAAATTACTATATATAGATAATTGTGTTATTTTGAATAACATTATACAAATTATTATATATAATGAGTATTACCTAAATCATATCACTATATAATAAAATAAAATTACTTTTTATTTTGATATCAGAAATCACTTAAACTAATCAATATTAACATATGATTTTCCTTTTACTTATTGAGAAAAGCGTAACACCATACTTACGAATTCATAAATAGTTATTTCATAAGTTTGTTACTTAGTTATATTGGATTTAAATTTATTTAAATTATTCTAATTGAACATTAGACATATATTATTTGTAATTGTACTGGACTCCACAAAATACACTTAAGTGGTATCCCGGTACATGTGTCAAGCTTCCACTTCAGTCCTGTTACAGGAATACGGATGTTTCTGCCTCAGCAGTCAGACTGTTGGACCGAACATATTATCTTTAATGCTTTATTATTTAAATGTTATTGATAATGTTGCAACCTCATCCTCAAATGGCAAGTACTTAATTATCTACAATCCATCATATTATCTACAAGCTACATATTATTTATAAGGTACACATTACCTGTAAGCCTAATTATCTATAATATACAATTATCATCTACTAACTTTTATCTACATGTTAATAATTATCTACAAGGGTTGTTACATCACTGTAACAATCCCGACATTCAAGGATATGAGACTCCCCTTATTCTATACATACTAGTTTCCGTCTAACCCTTCACAACACCTTCACACATCCAGTCATGACAAGAACACTGACATTTGTCCACAGCCTGAACACACTCTATCATGGATTGATACTTAGTTACATACTCATTCACAAATACTTGACCACCTATACGTTCAATCTGCATTCACATCAAGAGACAAAAGTGGGTATAATGAATTTGAGTATGGCTATCTACGTATAGATATCCATATATACACTACTACAAAAGCTATTTCAACGACACCGATTTCATGACGGTTACGAAAAACCCGTCTTCTTTTATGGAGCGGTGGCATAGTGGTAGTTATGGGAGGCGGAACGAAGACGGTTTCCTCTGAACCCGTCTTTGAATTGCGTCCTTGACGTCTAATAAACCGTCGTAGTTTTCCTTTTACGAAAATATATAATGGCATTTTTGCAATTAAAACCAACATATCAAAGACAATTTTCAACAACCGTCTTTGATTTAAACATAATAAGGGGTAAGGATTTCGCCATTTTTGTGCATGTCTATTATCCCTTCCTCGACCCATTTCACTCGCACTCACTTCCATCGTCTCCTTCTGACCAATACTCCACATAGAGCCTTGACTCCGCCTACCAAGGTAATTCTTCATTACCAGCATCGTTTTCTCTTAAACGTCATCGTTCTTTTTAGTTAAATCAATTCCTTCATGCGCATCTTAGTCGTTGTATGGCCTGGCGTCGTCCTTCTTTGTTTCCATAATTGACGAACCCATTTGCGCAGGTATTGAGCCATTCGTGTGCTTCTGGAACACTGACCCATGTTTGCTTCTCTTTCTCCCCTCATACCTAATTAGGTTTTCGATTCATTTAAAAGAGAAAAAATGGTGATGGGCAATTTGTGGTAGAATTTTGAATGGCTTAATGAGGTTGCTTAGCAGTATTTGTAACATGAGTTGTGAGATTTGTGATGTTGAGATTCGATTTTGGTTTTGTATTTAGTTTCTTTACTTTTCCCACTGATTTCTCACGATATAGTTGGGCCCTAAATAATCTCAAAATTCAAGTGTAATGGGTGAAATAAATGCATAATGTTAGATGTTATTAGTGAAGCGTAAGGATTCATGGTATTGCACACAATGGTGGCTTAATGTCATTACTGAATCGTGCTGACTCCAAAAATGGCTCTTTAATTTGCAACATAATGCTGCATTAGCTCTTTATGGCCTTGGAGATGATGAGGCATAATGCTTTACTGGTTTTCAATCCCTTATCTCTACTTTTTTTTTTCTCTTTAAGCTAAAGCAAGTTGAAGAAGATCAAGTAGGATTTGACATGAACTTGCTTCATGGTTCTTCAATTAACCTTCTCCTAAATCGCGTAATCTGGTCGATGTGATTCTCACTTGTGGTTCTAACTAGCTGTATTAGTGGGACCAATTTTTGATCTTAAAATTCTAATTCTAATTGTAAGTGATTAGGACATTTGGTGAATTTGAGCTGTATTAAACTTGTGGCATTTTTATTTATTTTTTCCTTGTTACTTTCTTTGGTTCACCAAAAGTAGAAGCTTCTGTGCTTATTTTTTACTAAATGGATAAGAAAAATCCAAGGGAGAAGCATTAGAAATTGTAGAGGTTAGAAGTTAGAAGTTAGAAGATTTGATCATATGTTTGGTTCTTGTCTTTGATGAAATATATGTTGTCTTGTGTTATGTGTGAATGTGATTGATTGCTACTTGTGTTTGGCTTGGACCATTCATTCATGCCACTTGAGTAGTTTTTAATTGTTGGGGACTGAGGTGAATGGTGTGAACACTCCTCTCAGAACTATGAGTATTTAATTCATTCAGTATAGGACTAACATTATCTGTGTCAACTTCTGAAATGATTTCCTTAATGTCCCTGTCATCATGCATGTTAAACTCAACGAGTGCTTGCTGTAGTTCTTCAATGGTAATGTACCTGATTATCACAAAGCAATGAGAGTAGAACCTAGCTTTAACAATCAATTTCCAAAAGTGAGGCTGATATATATTCAATATGTAGTTGCTTTTTATTTACCCGTTGTTATCTTTATCAAAGTATTGGAAAGCAATATAAAGATAATCTTCTTTGTTCATTCAGTTCATGTGCATTGTTGCTGTAATGAATTCATGGTAATCTACAATTCCATTGCCATCAACATCTGCCTGTAATATGAAGGGAAAAAATAAAATACTGTAAGTAATCTATGGTTCCCACCTAGTAGTCCTATAGACCATATCTATGAGCTTTGGTATTAACTTGGAGACATACATCCTATAGAGGTTATATCACTCACCCAGAAACAAAAACAGAGTGGCATAAGATGAATTTATGATATTATATTATATTAAATTTTTATTCTCAAATATAAGTAAAATTTAATTACTTGATTTTATGAAGGTCCTCTTCTTTATTTTGCTGGACTTTTCCCATTGGGACATGGGAAGAATTCAATTGTTGTCATTTCTTGTTTGCTTCTCAATAATTTCCTCTACTTGAATTCTAATTCTTGTCCTTACTCCTTTGGGCTTGGTCTATGAAGCCTGACTATGAGTTCCTTTTGTGTTACTCCAACTCAGCCCTCTTATTTCTTCTCCTTCCTATGCACGCTGCTTTTAGGTATGGCTACCATTTCCATAGGCACTTCTGCAATTCTTCGACAAAATTCAGTCACAAGACTCAACTAATGACACACCCACATATCAGACAGAAATGCCAAAGAGGCTACTATAATTTTCCCGAGCAAAGCTCCTACGGATAATACACCTATGCCAGTATCCCCTTAGCTTTACAGCTTGAAGATAGTAACCATTCCCACCTCTCCTCTTAACTAACCACCCCTAAGTAATCAATTTCATTCTTCTATGCTTTCAGGATGTTCCAAAGTAAGTAACACCCACTAGGCCCTGCCACCTCAACCATTTTCATAGGCATTTCAGTGTATATCTTCCTACTATTTGGCCCGAGACACAATTGGTCTACCATTTTCCCTGTAGACTCTATGTTCATCAATTTGTATTGTCATTTCATAATGTGATGCCTGAGTATATATAGAATAATAAGTAAGTAATTAATTACCTGTGAAACTTTAAAGTTAGGCTGAGACTGCTAACAGGAATTGCCAATGAGTGAAGCTCCCAAATAGCTTCATGGGACGGGTGACATATTTTACACTTCATGTATGTGTGTAAAAAAAGGTGTCCCAAATATTACTGTTTGGATGTGGTATAAGGTTTTAAAAGATTCAGTAATGGGAAAGATCCAGGCCAAACTTCCTGTTTGGATGTGTATATTCACAGATATTTCTGTTACTAGAGTAACTATAGCTAATATTTCTTTTAATACTAAAAGGACAACCCCCATAGCTACCGTGTTTGGACCCTTTTTGCATGTACTCACACCAGATGCATATAAAAATTAAATGTTGTAGATATCACATTTCTTCACAGTCCCATTAGGGGGAACAAATAATGTGTAAAGGGCAATTCCTTCATCCATATTTAGTAGTCAAACTGTTTGAAGCCAGAAATTCCCATATTATCGAGTATAATTCTGATTAAGAAGAACTTGTCCAACCAATAATTGAGTATAATACTGACTACAATGAACTTGCCCAACCAATCATCTTTCAGACAATGCTAAATCTGATTTCAATTTTGAATTACTTTTTTTTTTAAAATTCATGTTAAAACCAATTTTAAACCAAATCCGATTCCATAAATAGTTTTAAAACCTATTTTAAATTAAAAATTGATTTTAAATCCACTTTTGTTGATAAGCCAATTTGGAAAACCAATTTGAAACTGGTTTGTAAAAAACTCTTCTAGTATTAAAAAAAAAATAGTTTGATTTTAAAATCCAGTTTGGATTCAAATATGATTTGATTTGCTTTTGTGAAACCCAACCATGGACATCACTTAGTCCAAAACTGTCATGAGTCAAATTAGACAAAAAATATAGTTAGTTTACCATTAGACCAACCAACTGGTTAGTGTACCTTGAAGGAATTTTGTAGAGTAGACAAGAATAAGTCAACAAGGCATTCCAGAAATTGATATTTATACTAACTATTTACTTTATATAAAAGCCGTAATGGTTAACGAACATCTTTTTTTTTTTGGGACTGATTTGAGTTTAAGGAACTTGATTATTACCAAACTCATGTTTTAGTTTTCATTAATTTGTCCGTGTTCTGTCTTTGATGAATTTTTTTGCATTCAATTTCAGTCTCAAGCTTCTATTAATTGCTTGTTTTGTTTCAATTGTTGATCCATGTATCCAATATATATGCAAATTCTTCATTCTGGTATATGTAGTGTTTCTTGATTTTCAAAAATAACACAATGTCACATCTCATTAATATATGGACTTGTACATTTGTGCAGTATATAATCTGTTACTCAGCACTATAACAAGGTTAAATAGAAGCATCATCAGTTAATGAATCCTACTTCAGAAGTCAAGGTAAAAATAACACAATGTCACATCTCATTAATATATGGACTTGTACATTTGTGCAGTATATAATCTGTTACTCAACGCTATAACAAGGTTAAATAGGAGCATTATCAGTTAATGAATCCTACTTCAGAAGTCAAGGTAATTGCCCAAGTCTTAATAGTACTCATTTGTTTGTGTTCTAGCTTGATCTCTTGGATTTAGTTATATATATTCCAAGTATACATTGAGTGCTTCACATAGTTTTCCTGTATACACATATAATATACAAAGTAGTTACTTTTTTTATACAATGGCCACTGTAAGAATCAAATTTAAGTTCCCATGCATCTGTTTCAAACTCTCCACCACTATAAGCCTTACCCTAGTAGTTTTACAAACACATTTATGACCTTGGCCTATCATTATGGATGAGTTTAGGGGTTTGAGTAAGTGGTTAGAAGTAACCATGGGGAATTTGTTACCATTATTTCATTTGGCTTAGCTCCCTAGATTTGAAAAAATGGTATATCTGATTTGATTTTTCCTGAGATCATTTGGAGGTTTACAGAACGTGTTAATAACGGATGAAAGCATTAGTCCAAATAAATAAGCAAGACTATTGATGGAGCAATGGATCCTAGTAATAAGACAAGAACCTTTGGCTTCATCAACTTGGCCAAATGGTTAATAGAAACCTTTATGTTATTGTTATTACCAACCTCACTACTCTCAACATCCTCATTAGCTCCTTGTCCAAACTCAAGCAAAGGAATTTGATAAGTAAGAGCTACGCCAAGTCAGACAAAATGTCTACTGCAAGATCAGACTGGTAATTATTGATCTTGCAAAGGATGTTCTCTTAGTTAAAGATCTATCCATGTGACTGTCTAAATTGAAGATGTTATTTGACTTATCTTCTTCTGACTTTTGGCTCAATTCTGCTCCTTTATTTCCTTCTTGTAAACGAATAAACTGAGAATAAACAGCACCACCATCCTAGATCAATTCATCACGAGTTCCAAGCCCTCTTACCATTGTGTCAATGCCCTACATACTGAATAAATCATTTTTATTAACTCCAAATAATGTTAAGAAAAGAAAAAAAGAGAAACATAAAACTTAGTTCACTTGTATAAAATAATTGTTATACCCGAGGTAGCTTATAAATGAATTTTTTGGCATTGCCAAGTGTTATTGCTGTTGTTATCTCCTCATCTTTGCACCTTCGCTATGTTCTCTTTAATACTAGTTGTATACAATATAGGCTATTGACCAACAACCCTAATCTGTTCTCTAATCCATCTCACTTGAAATGTCTCAAAATTCACACTATCTATAAGTACTTCTCCAACTTCAGGATCATAACATCTTTCTAATAAACTAATTATAGTGTACTTCCCACTTCGACTTTGACCCACTAAGGCAACAGTTGCACCACTTGGAATATAGAAAGAGAATCCGAGAAAGATATGCACATCTGGCTTTGTAGGGTATCTGAAGTGAACATCCTTGAGTTCAATATCTCCCTTTATTTCTTCCAAGACAACACAATTGGTGTCATAAGCATCACTTTTGACTTTTGTTTATTTGTCTTATAAACATATTATATGCTGTTGCTTGGCCGACTGAAAAGGCATTTACAAATGGGGTTGCCTGACCAAGCCACCTAGTTTAACAGAATAACAATGGATGTAAATTGAGTCAATAAATTAAGATTCTGACACAATTAAATCATGATGAGCATCAAACAAAAACAAAGCGATGTACACTAAAATAACAATTGTGTCTCACTTACATATCACCAGTGTTGATTGATATGATAATGTTCAAGAACAGAGTAGTGTTCTCTAGTTCTTGCTCCTTAGAATTCTAATAGGGTTTTAGATTTCTATTCTTTATCTATTGTTAATAAAGGGGAGGGTTTTTGTAAAAGCTTGTAAGAACAAAAATTTATAATAGTGGAACTCTAATCTAGTGTTGATTAGAATAAATTGAATGTAGCGTATAATAACCATGGTTACAAAAAAAAAATATTAAAATAATAATATTTTCACTGTAGCTGGCGCTGATAGCGTGGCACTGTAGCTGAAGGCTATTTTTCACAATTTTTGGCCCCATCAGCGCCAGAGTGGCGCCAGTAGTGCCACAGATGCTGGAAATTGGCGCCAGGAGCGCCAGATGCACTGGATTTTGGCGCCATCAGCGCCAGAGTGGCGCCAGTAGCGCCACAGATGCTGGAAATTACGCCAGGAGCGCCAAAGTGGCGCCAGATGCACTGGATTTTGGCACCATCAGCGCCAGAGTAGCGTGATCAGCGCGAAATTTCGGTCAGGTCTAGTATATAAGGACCATTTTATGAATTTTTGGGCCATTTTCGTTTTCTCCTTCCTTGGAACGACCAAACCTCCATTGTTGAGTGCCCCAAGCTTCCTAGACCTTGTTTCTTTCACCAAACCACATCCTTAAAGCACTAATCTTGTTAGAAATGTGTTGTGAGCTATAATCCTTCCCTTAAATCCCTTGTAAACCCCTTTAAGCTGAGAATCCCTTTCTCAAGGGAAATCCTTGGAACTTGAGTTTGGCGAGGAACAGCTTCGATTCTTGGACACCTGAGCTAGGAGAAGCTGTCCACCAGCCCTTCTAGTCGCCATTGAGGTAAGAAAACTCGAGTTTTCCCGATTAATTTGTGATTTGGGGTTTTGGGGGAATAGTGATCCACTTGAGCTGGGGCTGGAATTAGCCATGGGTCCTGTAGAAAAATGTGTTTAGAACGGTTTAGTGGTGAAGGATTAGCTCTCCAATTGTAGTTTGGTGAACTTTGGTTCCTGGCTTTGAGTATGCATGTGTGACTTGTGTTGGGTCACTGGCCGATGTTGTTATGACATGCAAGAGCCTTAGTTATGGTTTTGCTGTGCCCGAGAGGCCAGATGAATTGTGCCCTGGGGGTGATATGGACCGTTCAAGCTATATTTTGAATTCTTGAGTTGTGGGGCTGTATAGAGCTTAGGGCTCCCTGTGTCTGACTTGCCTTGAGTCTGCAGTGACTCTGATGTCTTGATTAGGCTGAGACAGCCTACTGAGGGTCTATGGGATGCCTAGTGTGAGCTGGACTATGATGAACCTTAGACAGAGATTGATATGGAAAGGAAGAGTGTTTCCTTTCATATAAACGGTTAAAAACCGTCACTAATTGTTATTGCATGCCTATTGTAGGGCGTGAGACTCATATCACTGGTGGTGGTCACCACGAGGCTAGGAGAGCTAGTTCTGAGCTGAGATCAGGTAAGCTCATCGTTCTTGGGGAATGTTTCCCTTACTTTTGATTCACCACTCCCGAGAGGGTGATGGTTTGGTATGCCATGCATTTGGATCTTGTATGTTGTTGTTATATTGAGACATGTATATGATGTTGAGAGAAATGCCATTATGGCATGTTGGCAAATTGATGTTAGCTAAACACTATGATAGTGTTATGCTTTATATTGACTGAGATAAATGTGATGATAATGCTGTGTTATGTGATTGTATGAGAATTCTTTGGCCAGTAGAATAAGGAACTATGGACCCCTTGGGAATGTGCCCTTAAGTGGATGAGCTTCCTTGGGACAATCCATAGGCGTCCATGTAATCCCTGAGAGAATGTGCCCTTCATTGGATGATCTTTCTCAGGTATTGGGCGGGAAAAGCCCTGAGGGAATGTGCCTTTAATTAGATGATCTTCCTCAGGCATGGATAGGGAGAGTCCTGAGTGAATGTGTCTTTCAGTAGATGATCTCCTCAGATACTCAATTAGAAGTCCTGAGAGAACGTGCCCTTTTATGGATGATCTCTCTCAAGCAAAGTGTGATGGGTACATATGTTGTTACCCCGTATTGTGATATGCATGTAGTGTGTTATATGTGAGCCGTGAAGGCTGGATGCATGAAAAATGTTTATTGATATTGATTATGTTGTATATATGTTTGAAAGTGAACCAGAGGGAGGGAAACCTCCAAGAACCCTGAGTTTACTGAGATTATTATCTCACCCCTGTTGGGGCTCTTGTTGCAGGTGATGTTTCAGGAGTAGCAGATAGATCCCAAGGCAAGAGGCCTGAATCGGGATAGCTGTTGATAGAACCCTAGGCATAGATAACTGAGCATGTGGCTCACATTTTTGATTATGCCTGTATTTGTACAATTTTGAGAAAGTATATGATGTAAATGACAGAAATTCACAATATATGTATAAAATGTATATTTGTTTTGGATTCAACTTCCATTATTGATTTATTATTATATTTGCTGCGCTATTCTGATATAATAACAATGTTAATACACCGGGTGCACACGGGGTGTTACATAGCTTTAGTTGTAAAGTGAACCAGTATAAATTGCTTGTGTCTTTGATTCTATTTCTCTATCACTCATCTTGTTTATTGGTCATTGATTCTTTGATTCATATTCACGGTTCAACAAGTTCTGTTTTGTTCTATTAATTTCTTGGGCTGAGTGATTTGATTGAGTAAATTGATTTCTTGTTTTTGAAAGTGATAAAGATCCTGAACTCTGATTTGAATTAGTTTTTATAATACCAAGGTTTTAACCAATTCATCCCCCCTCTTGGTTATTGTGAGTATTCTTATTATTTTCAATTGGCATCAAGAGCTGGTTCTTGAGAGTTATTCAAGACCATTATGTTTTCTTCAAAAAGAAAAATAAATACCTCACAAATTATCTTCAAAGAAGGGGCTTCTCTCAATCATCCTCCAATGTTTGAAGGGGAGCACTTCAGTTTTTGGAAAAATAGAATGAAAATCTTTATCCAATCAAATGACCTAGGTGCTTGAAATGCTATAGAAAATGGTCCTTTTATTCCTAAGAAAATTGTTGGCAATGAAATGATTCGCAAAGAATGGGATGAGATGACAGATGCTGAACAAAAGGTTGTCCAATATGATTTTAAAGCTAAAAATATGATTACTTCTGCACTTTCTTCTGATGAATTTTTTAGAACAGTGAGATGCACAAGTGCAAAAGAAATGTGGGAGATGCTGGAAATAACTCATGAATGAACAGAAGAAGTTAGAAGATCAAGAAAGCATGCCTTGATCCATGAGTATGAGATGTTTAAGATGAACATCACAGAAAGCATTTCTCAGCTACAAACAAGATTCACTCATATAGTCAATCATCTTTTGGGTCTTGGGAAGATCTTTGATACTGAAGAACTAAACATCAAGATCTTGAAGTGTCTCACAAGACCTTGGCAACCATAGGTGACAACAATCAAGGAATCAAAAGATCTATCAATGATGTCCATGGCTGCACTATTTGGTAAGTTACTTGAATATGAGCTAGAAATGTCTCAACTAACTTGTGCTGAAGATGCAGAAAAGAAAAATAAAAGTATTGCATTGAAAGCTGCATCATTAAAGTCAGAAAAAGTGGAAGATTCAAGTGAAGAGGATGAAGAGGATAACATGAACTTGGTTGTCAAGAAGTTCAACAAGTTCTTGAGGAAAAACAAGAACAAGAAGTTTACAAAGAACAACAAGATCAACAACAACAATAACAAAAAAAAAGGATTGACAACAATTTTACTTGCTTTGAATGTGGAAAACCTAGCCGCATCAAATCAGAATGCTCAATCTTTTTGAAAAAGCAACAAGGTGACAACAAGGTGAGGAAGGAAGGAAAATCCAAAAGAGCCTACATAGCTTGGGAAGATAATGAGTCAACAACATTAGAATCTTCAACTGAAAATGAAGAAGTAATCATGTGTCTCACCTCCACAATCAATGAAGAAGATGATGATCTATCAATTGATGGAGATGAGGTAAATTCTGAACTTGAACAAGCTATTAATGATTTCCAAGAA
The DNA here is from genome assembly GCA_007407185.1 of Glycine tomentella. Classification (NCBI taxonomy): domain Eukaryota; kingdom Viridiplantae; phylum Streptophyta; class Magnoliopsida; order Fabales; family Fabaceae; genus Glycine; species Glycine tomentella. The sequence goes on along the minus strand of PYAF01000206.1, from coordinate 60,386 downwards.
ATGCATGAAGAAGCCTAAAAACTTGCAAAATCCAATAGCAAGCTCAAAGGAAATCTTAGATGGCATGTTGCAAAAATTATTGAATTGCAAACTGAAATTTGTAACTTGAAAGAAGAAAATGAAAAACTTGTTTCAAGTTACAAAATGAATGGATGTGTATGTGCTTCTTCTTCTACTAATGTTGACAAATATAACTTGCTGCAAAAATATTTTGATGATTACAAAAGGAGTCAAGGAGAAAAGTACATGTTACTTTTATCCAAAAACAGTGATTTAATTGATCTTTTGAGAAAGCTTTACAAAGGAAAATGCAACTTGGCTGAAATGTTAAGGGTGCAAAAGTATGCTGGAGATACTTCTGATATGGGGTACAAACAAGGATCAAAATCCTTTGGAAAAACTGTATTTGTGCCTCCAAAATAGAAGAATCAAAAGAAGTTCGAAAACTCAAAGATCAATCAAAATGCTTTCTTAAGAAAATCATCAAAATCTGTAACGTGCAACTATTGTATGGAAAAAGGACATACATATTACAAATGCTATGCTAGGAGGTTCTATGTGCCTAATGGAGATTGCATTTGGGTTCAAAAGAAAAAGAAAGTTGCTAACCTCTATGGACCCAATCTCAATTGGGTACCTTTATAAATTGATTTGATTTTTGCAGGTATGTCTAAGAGCTAGATCCTTATTATGGTACCTTGATAGTGGATGCTCTAGACATATGATGGGTGACATGTCTATGCTTACAAATCTAACTCTTAAAGATGGAGGATATGTCATTTATGGAGATACTAACAAAAGGAAGATCATTGGAGAAGGCAACATTGGAGATAACTTCAAAACCAAAATAAAAAATGTTCTTTATGTAGAAGGGTTGAAGCATAATCTCTTAAGCATAAGCCAACTCTATGATAAAGGATTCAAAGTCTCATTCAATGAGAATTGCTGCATGATTTGTGATGGGCAAAGTGGTGAAGTGATTCACATAGGTAATAGGAAAGGTAACATTTATTTACTTTCAATTGATCATGCATTCTTTCACAACACTTCTTGTCTAATAAGCAAGATTGGTGAATCTTGGCTATGGCATAAAAGGGCAAGTCACATTAACATGGATCATACGAACAAGCTAATTAGAAAGGATTTAGTAATTGGTTTACCCAAACTCAAGTTTGAAAAGGACAAACTTTGTGATGCTTGTCAAAAGGGGAAACAAACCAAAAATTCTTTTCAAAGTAAAAACATTGTTTCCACCTCTAGACCCCTTGAATTACTTCACATTGACTTGTTTGGTCCTTCTACAACTGTGAGTTTAGGAGGCAATTATTATAGGCTTGTCATTGTAGATGATTACTCTAGATTTACTTGGACTCTATTTTTGAAATCCAAAAGTGATGCTTTCCATGCTTTTAGAAAAATGGCCAAGCTTGCACAAAATGAAAAAGGTAGCAGCATTATCTCAATAAGAAGTGATCATGGTGGAGAATTCCAAAATGAACATTTTGAAAAATTCTGTGAAGAAAATGGAATTAACCATAATTTTTTAGCTCCAAGAACACCTCAACAAAATGGTGTTGTGGAGAGGAAAAACAGATCTCTTGAAGAAGGAGCTAGAACTCTTCTTAATGAGACAAATTTGTCAAAATATTTTTGGACTGATGCTGTAAGTACAGTTTGCTACACTTTGAATAGATTACTTATAAAGCCTATTTTAAAGAAAACTCCTTATGAGCTATACAAAGGTAGAAAATCTAACATTTCTCATTTAAGAGCTTTTGGCTACAAGTGTTTTGTATTAAACAATGGAAAATAATCACTTGGAAAATTTGATGCTAAAGCTAATGAAGCAATTTTCCTTGGATATTCATTACATAGTAAAGCATATAGAGTTTTCAACAAAAGAACAATGTGCATGGAAGAATCTGTACATGTGATTTGTTATGAGTCTAATCCCTCTAAAAAGGAAAAGAAGTGTACATGTGATGTAGATGCAGATCCTATGGAAGAATTTATACAGCTTAATGATTCCATAAATAAAGAGAAAGAAGAACCAAATGCTGAAATAAAACCATCAACACCTGTTCAAGAGCCTAAAGATTGGAGAACAACAAGAGATCTCTCACTTAACAATATCATAGGTAAAGTTTCAAAGGGAGTATCTACTAGATCTTCATTAAGAAACCTATGTTGTAATATGGCTTTTGTTTTTCAAATTGAATCTAAGAATATTGATCAAACCTTAGTTGATGAACATTGGATGCATGCTATGCATAATGAGTTAAATCAGTTTAAGAGAAATGAAGTTTGGGAACTTGTTCCTAGACCATCATCTCTCAAACCCATTGGCACAAAATGGATTTTTAGAAATAAACTTGATGAGAGTGGAATCATAGTCAGAAATAAAGCTAGATTGGTTGCAAAAGGTTACAACCAAGAAGAAGGAATTGACTATGAGGAAACCTATGCTCCAGTTGCAAGATTGGAAGCCATTAGGTTGTTGCTTTCATATGCATGTTTAATGGATTTTAAACTTTTCCAAATGGATGTCAAAAGTTCCTTTTTAAATGGATACATTGAGGAGGATATATATGTTGAACAACCTCCTGGTTTCACTGATTTTAAACATCCTAACTATGTTTTTAAACTTAAAAAGACCCTTTATGGTTTAAAGCAAGCTCCCAGATCTTGGTATGAAAGACTAAGCAAATTTATGCTTGAACAATCTTTCACAAGAGGTCATGTTGACAAAACTTTGTTCATCAAAAGGCATCAGAATGATATCTTATTGGAGTAGAAGAAACATGAAATTATTTACCTTAGTAAAATCAATATGGTATATTTTTACAAGTGTCTAAGTAAATTATATTTAATTGATGATGTTGTTCTATCTAAATGGCATTATATGTTGATATGCCTTTTAGTCAATTCTTATTTCATTTAATAAAATGTTTGAAATATCAGATCTTTATCTGTGGTTTATAATAGCCATGAAATTTTGATTAATTTCCATCTTATTTCGTGATGGAAGTTGTCATTAAAAAGAATTGTTTTGGTATAGGTACTATGGAAGGGAGAATGGGACTTTTGTTTCTTGTTGTATTAGATGCTACTTGGGCATGTGATGCAAGGGAACTAGCTAACTCTGAAACTTCTGGTAATATTGTTTTGTAATTTCATTCTTTGCTCTTAATTATCTTGCTTAATAAGACAATAAAGCGGAGGCATGAATTGTACATGAAATTTTCAAATTTTAGACCCCTATTTATTGATGTTATGGTGAACTTGAAATATTTAAGGAGTGGCAGGTTGGTTATTCATAAATGAACAATTAAAAAAAATGCAGGTACTGCCAACTAACTAGTCAAATGTCAAAAGATCTGACTACAATAAAGAGTGGGTTGAAAAGTTTATAGTTTGGAATTATTAAGGTTTACCAATTTTGTGGGATCATCTAAAATCAGACACTGTTGATTTAATTGCTCTGGCCATTTTCCAGAGGCTCTTCCCTTGATGGGATTTGTCATTACTTCTTCTAAGCATGAGTACGTGACTAATGATTTTCAATTTCATCAAAAGCCTTTTATCAAAGATGACATTTTGTTCATATCTTTGGAACTTTGCTTTGAAATTTGAATGATTTTCTATTAAGTATAGTTTGAAATGCAAATGTGACATAAGTCATGTTGTTGAACTATCTTCAAATTGTAGAACTAAGCATAAAACCAGATGTGTGTGCACTTTGTGAGGAATATATTACCAAGGCACTTGATTATCTACATGAAAACAAGACCGAGACAAAGATCATTAATATCTTGCACAACACTTGCCACCAACTTCCCTCTTTCAAGCAGAAGGTTGGTCATCCTTTTGGATCTCGTGTTGCAGTTTAGATACTATAGTTGTTGTGAAAAATAAACCTTTAATTTCCCACTATGATCTCTCATGTTTAAGCATCATACAGAATCCTCTTCACTCTTAATGAACTCATTTGTTTCTTCTATATTGAACAGTGTGTTGCTTTGGTGGACTATTATGTTCCTCTTTTCTTCTTGGAAGCAGCTACAATTCAGATAGTATATATTCTGCCACAAGGTCAATATCTGTTAGGACATTGCATATATTTCCTTGAAAGTTCAAGAAGATAGATGTGAGTTTTGTAAAAATACTGTTTCAACTCTATTTGAGAAGTTGAAGGAAAGTGACACTAAGGTAAATAATTTCATGTTTCTTCTACTCCAATGAAGTGTAGCACTGTATTCATAAAGTCAATGTTATTGGTTTATTCATGGACAACCTATTAAGAAGCATTGTCATTTAACTGCTATTTAATTTTAGAATTTCTAATTTCCATTTTGTAGTTTGAATATTTGGATGGAAAGTTTCTCTATTCAGGGATTTTGTTGACTATGTTTTTGATGGTTAGTACTTGCATCCAAACATGGTCCACATTATCACTCACTATATATATATATTTGCATTAAACATTATCACTCACTATGGATAGTCGTGAGCCTGCTTGATTCCACACACTTGATATTGTGGTTCTAATTCATCAAATTATTACACTTGCTATTCCTATTTTTGTTTTGTCTTTCCAGTTTTGTTATTGCTAAAATTCTTGACATTGATGGAATGAACAACAAAGGCCTTGCCTTAATCAGTGTTAATTATAGGGAAACCATCTTCTCCTAAATTAATTACATATTTACAACAGTTATGTTCATTAATTTTTTTACTTAATATGATATAGCTAGTACCTTCAATGCTAGAACTGTTCCATCTTTTTCTTCCTATGGTTGCCGCGACTCCTTCCACCAATCCACTCATTGAGGTAGTATGTCACATACTCCCATCATGCCCCTCAAAGAGAGTCTTGTTTCAATAACAAAAGCACCTTAAGTGTCACTGAACATCTGCTATCCATTTTCCTCTTTGCTGACAAACTCACTTATTAGTCACTTGAAGCTTTACGGATAACTGACCCCTATGATCGTCATCTCTATAAGCAAATATGTCATCACATGGTAACATTTCTAATCCCACTTGGATGCTTGATATGTGATCTTGGAAATTTGTCCCTATATGTTTTCAACTCTGTGGCTCCACCTCTATACCCACATCTTTCACTTTTTTCCAATGCAGCAATGCCATATGTAACACTTGTAACTCAAAATCTTATATCTGCCTCACAATGCTGTCACACTGTGTGGAATAATGAATACAATACCTTCCGTTGAAGCTCGTCATGTTGGTTCCTCTTCTTCTACCTTATGAAACTGTCCCATTGGTCAACCAACATCTCTAATAGTTTACCATGCATTAGAAAATAGTATTCTTCAAAACTCAGTGAATACAAATTTCGTGATGGAATTACATGCAAAAATTGAAATATATATAGCTCAATGGAATCAAAAGAAAAACCAATGAATCACTCCTAATTCCCAGCCTAAGGGTTTTTAAGGATGTATGTATGGTGAAACTCCTATTCTATTTGATTCATAACACCAATTTTTTATTCTTTTTTTTTTCTGTCACTTACAGTTTTTTATTAACTATGAATTAATCTTACTAGTGTTAATTGCATATGTTAATAATTGACTCAAATTAGTATTTATGAACCTCTTTAAACTTACAAATCTGATTCAAGCATTTTCTGGGTTGCCAAGAAGTACCAAATTCATATAGCATAGCAGTCAATTGGGTTGGAAATTGTAAGTAGTTTTACTGGTTTATTATATTTTTTTGTTTCATGCCTCATGCCTTACGTTTTTGTGGCAGCCTCAAGGAACACCAGATAATGGTTATTTATGCATCATTATAGGCTTTAGTTGCAGTGACATCAATTATGCAGTCATTTATATTTATTCTGGAATAACCAAGTTGGACTATGTTGTATGCTATATATACTGGACCTAGATTCTTTTTGTTGTGCTAATTTGGAGTTACATGTCCCTTTGTCTCCTTTTTTAAACATTTTTTTATCTCTCTCTCAAGATGGAGTAGAAGAACTTATCCATTTTGAATGTTTAGTTCCTCCTCACTACTTGTTTATTGGGCTTCACTTTAAATAGGTTTAATCTCTGTTTTAGGCCCCCATGATGTGTGGATAGATATGCTGCTGCTTCTAAAAGCCTCTATAAATTGGCCATGGCCTTTGCCCCAGTCCCTAATCTTCACATAATGTGGTTGCTTCATCTTTGTGATGCACACCAAGAAATGCAGTCATGGGTAGAAGCTCCTCAATGTCTTGTTGTTGTTGGTGTTGTAATGCCATGTAAAGACACAATTTGTTTAATACATAATATCATATTTATAAGGTCTATTTGCTTGACAGGTGTTCATCTTGTGCTTGAGAATTATTGGAGTAATTTGAATTTTGACATATCCTTATTTACTTGTATCTTCCAATTACATTGGTGATTTTGGGCTTTTATATATATAATTGTGACTATGTTTGATTGCCTCTTGGGTTTAGCATACTAATTAAGATTAGTATGTTGTGTTGAATTTTTGAATATAGGTGATTAAAAAAAACAAAACAAGAGATACGAAGACGGTTTTGGCCAAGACCGTCTTTGTAGATGCATTCACAAAAAAAAAAAAACAGGAAATACGAAGACGGTTTTGGCAAAAATCATCTTTGTAGATGCGTTCACAAAAAAAAAACTAAATAGGAGATACGAAGACGATTTTTATCAAAACCGTCTTCGTATGTGTGTTCACAAAAAAATAACAAAACAGGAGATACGAAGACAATTTTTGCTAAAACCCTCTTTGTATGTGCACATACAAAGACGGTTTTTACAAAAACCGTCTTCGTCTGTGTGTTCACAAAAAAACAAAATAGGAGAAACGAAGACGGTTTTTGCTAAAACCGTCTTTGTATACAAAGATGGTTTTAGCAAAAACCGTCTTCATAGATGTGTTTACAAAAATACGGAGATACGAAGACGGTTTTAACCGTCTTCGTATGTGCCTTAAAATAAAGATACAAAGACGATTTTTAGAACTGTTGTCGATAGTTCCAATTTTCAACAACACAAGCAACAATGACGGTTCTAGAACCGTCGTCGTATGGTGTTTAAAATCATCATCGTATGTGCCGCCTGTAGTAGTGATACAGAGATATGGATATTTGCATGTAAGGACCACCTTAGCCTAGAGCATTAGATTTTTTTTAATTACTAAAGTAGTGTAATTTTTCAATTAATTACCAAAATGGATAGATTTAAAAAAAAATGGACAAGTGCTGTTTAGAAAGAAGATTTCATATATACTGTAAATCATGTTTCAAAACACATTTCTCTTTTCCAATTTATTTATTTTATTTTAAAAATTATGGTAGCTAGAAGCTGTCACTAAGCAAAAATAGATAAACCTTCTATTTTCTGGTTGCTATTTTTTTATTTTAAAAGAAATTGGAAAAGTGAAATCAAGGTCTAAAACACGATTTCAAATTCTTTTTCTGGTGGCTAAAGAACATCAGAAATTGAAGTACTCACATGAAAAATCAATGAAAACAAAGAACATATTCAAATTTAATAATAATCCAATAACAATAATGCAACCAGCAGACACAATGAACCTCCATAACAAACATAACCACACGAATCAGAAGTCACAGCTCCACACTAACAAAATAATATGTGAAACTAGGTCTAGAACCCACACGGGATTTTATGGTGGCTTCGACTATACAATGACAGGCTTCGATGGTGATCTAACTAGAAACTGTGACAGGACCATAGAGAACAAGAACTTTGGGCACGACCTTTCCCTCTATCACATGACCTCAAAGATGTTGCCGTCTTTGAACTTGTTCAAAAGGCTTCGCCCACACTAACGTCACCGTTGCTGCCAACATTGTCCACTACGCACGTCTCGTGCTTCATCGATGAAGCAATTTCTAGTTGTGGATTCTAACTTGCAATATTGACTTGACTTGGGTTGGGATTGGCTTAGTTTGATTTTTTATTCTTGTGAATTTGAAGGTTATTTTGATTCTAACAATGCCATTGTCTTTTCACTTTGTTGGGTAGGGGTCGTATTGGAAAAAATCAAAGTTCCACATCGACTAGAGATAGAGCATATAAGTGAGGTGCAACCCTCACTCCTTGAGCTAACTTTTGGGTTGAGTTAGACGCAAACTCTTATTCTAAGAATCTAAGAGATCTAAGAGTTTGTGCTCATGATTTGATGATGTGTGTTGTAGAAGTTCCTTGCTATGTCTTATGTTTAATTGATTTCTCTATTCAACAATTTTACTTAAATTCTCATGGATATGTGAAATTCCTGAGTGAACTTGATGCAGAGGAAATGAATTATGCAGAACAAAATAAAATTAGACTAATGTGTAGGAGCAAGGGCTTTTCATTTGCAAAAACTTTGGACAAACTATTCAGTAGCAAATATATGTCATGCAATACTACACTTTCTGCCAATTCATGTGACCTCATTGCATCCTTTGTTTCATTTATGTCACGAATTTTGTTTCATTCATTTCAAATGTTGTTGGCAAAGTAGCCAATGTCGAAGTCCACATCTATTCAAGCAGAAGCAATCCACAAATTATTTATTTGTTTCATATATATATATATATATAATTTTTTTACTATTTTTAACTGTCAATCATAATAAAATAATAATAAAATTAATGTCATGTCATTACTTAACGGCTAAAATAAATAGAAAAAACTAAAACATTGGATGGAGAAAAAGTTTGAGGATGTGGATTAATTATCAAAAAGTTTAAGGACCAGAATGACAATTACAAAATGTTGAGGAACAAAACATATACTCTACTAAACAATTATTAACCACAATCTTTATCTTTTAATTATATATACTAACTGGAGTGAAAAAAATTGATTAAAAATATTTTATATTTCAAATATATTTATATCGTTGAGAAGCATTCATGATTAATGTATTATAACTCATAAAAGTAACAATTAAATTAGATAAAAATAATTAAATCAAATAGTATTAAATTGAGTTATATTATATTTGATTTGAAATATCAATTTACAGATTGAAATTCTCACTTTTTTTACTCTCTCAGTCAAACATTTTTAATATTTTATCTATT
>PYAF01000206.1:37251-51198 GCA_007407185.1 Glycine tomentella | reverse complement strand
TAACCTATAATTTATATATTTAAATATATTTATTTATTATAAATTATAATGTCATAACATATATAATCAAAATATTTATTTATTATAATTTTACTTTGTATAAAAATAAACATTCATTACGTGAAATACACATAATAGTATTTTTAATTTTTATGAAGTAATAAAATAAGCTAAAATATGTTTTGATCTTTATCTTTGGAAAGGTTCATCTAAATACTTTATTTTTCAAATTTGGATAAGTAGTCTTTTCATAATAGTGATTAATTTAGATTTTGTAGCACAATTTTGAATCCAAGAATATTTCGTTACTTGTGAGATTAAATTTTTACATGATTTTGATAATGTTTATGATTCTTTTAGATGGACTTCATAATTTTTATGTAAGTGAATAATATAAATTTAATGAGACATGTTTCATGCTATATTTTGGATCGGTTAAAGTCACACTATGTTAATTATTTATGTTTATTTTCATATTTGGACAAATCATATTGGGTGAATAACTTATGTTGAATATTATGCTTGATATATTAATTCTATTGTTTATATTTTAAACATATTTTTAATAAATGTTGCTCAATAATTTATTTTCATTAAATAAATACAATCGCATTTAAGATAAAATTGTGGCATTAATTGGATAAAAATAAAATTTAAGTAAAATTTGTTACACTCTTTGACAATTATTTATGTTTATTTTAATTTAGGATAATCACATTTAGTGAATAACACATGTTAAATTAAAAATAAATTCTATTTTTTATTTTTACGCATAGGTCACTACTAGAAAAATCGCTTTCCACATCGGTTATTTTGGACATTCAACATCGATTTTTAACTGATGTTGAAACCAGCGACGTTGAGAGTATCGACGAAATCCAATGTTAACATAACTACACAACATCGATTTTCTTAAAAAATCGATGTCGAATGATAATAAATTAACAAATAAAATGTAAACGATGCAAATTTAACATTGATTTTTCGTAAAAAACCAATGTTAAATTTACATAACAACATTGGCTTTTACAAAAAAAAAATAATGTTGTCAATAAATTGAGATCGGTTCTTCCAAAAACCGATGTAGAAAGTTTCTTTTTACATCGGTTTTTATTGCAACCGATGCTGTATATTCACTTGTACATCGTTTATTAAATAACTGATGTAGAACATCATTTTTTTAAAAAAAAAATGACCTATTCCATTTGTAACTCCTAACCTGATTTTTTAACCCCATAATCTGTGTGGAAGATGAGAACATAAACACACAAGCATAAATATAACTTCAATATCTGAGCAATATATAAACTAACTTGTATCTCAAATAGTTGTTCTGAAGGAGATGATACGACAAAAATAATAGTTTCTCTTATATGCCAAAAATTAACATGTTCAAAACTTAGAAATTAAATGGGAGCAAAGGAAAATAAAAATCTCACAAAATAATCGATGCATAAGTAAAAATTTTGGTTCATGTCAACATTTTTCTAGAATGAATGGCATGCATACGATGTCAAAGATTAACAGAGCATGATTGAAGCTTTCAATGAGATATACAGGAAGAATAAATCAAAAAGAGGAACAAGGAACAAAAACAAAATTTTGCCATAAAAACCATGCTTACATAACAAGGGGTTTTGGGAAGGAAGGATAAAATGTGGGGGCATAAGAATGTGGAAGAGTAACATGGGGGCAGAAGGATAAAATATATACAGTTATTGATCAGTACTTATAACACTAATGGTTAAATATGTTCCATAAGTGGTTACTAGTGTTATGAGGTTATTGAAACATATCAAATAATTTCTAGATCCAAGGATAAAATACACAAAGTTCTTCAACTTCTAAATGACAACACCACATAACTATACTGAATAGATTCCTATGTCTTAATAGAATAAATAAGCACAAAATAGTTTCTCATGGCTTTGAATCAGTAGGCTTCTAGCTTGCTGATATGAGTGGGAATTAATAAAGCAAATTTCCAATAGTTTTATCCAACTATATTTTATAACTTAAAGAAAAGCAACATGATTAGGAAGCTACGATATACTATAATTCTTCAAAATAAATCAATCCAAATACACATAAGAATTATAACGTTAATTGTTTGTCTACCTACCAATAAATTTCTAGGTAATATGAAAATCCTAAAAGAGATATTAAGTGACTTAAGAGAGATATTAGTTTCAATCACCCTCCAATAAGGTTACAGAACAACACAAGCAAAGATCCAAAATGAGAAATAAGAGCTATAATAGGGCAAAAGAGCCTAAATAATATTTTTTCCTAATTATTTACCAATTTGGTGCAGTTGCAAAGTTATTTACAGAAATGGGGTTGTGCAACACGCCTAAACCAGGCGTGTTAAAACAGGTTAAACACGCCTGATTTAGGAGTGTTGGAGCTCCCCCATTTCTGTTAAAAGCCACCAAATTTTACTATTTACCATTCCTTCACATTTCACCTTCTCACTAAAAGTTGCTCTGCCTTCTCTCTAGAGCTGGTGCTTGGATATTTTCTGAAGCGAAGCCCTGCCAACAAGTAAGCGGATTTAATAATTTTACATATTATTTTATTTAATCTGTTATATTTTTTAATTAGAAAATTGTTAGGGCCATATCAAACTGTTAGTGATGTAGTTATATTTTAATAAAATAGATGTTAGGTTAGTTAAAATTTGTTTTAGTTTATGGTTTAGGATTTAGGGTTTATGGATTACATTTTAGGATGTAGGGTTTAGAAAATTGTCAATTATTTAATATGTTATATTGTTTAATTAGAAAAATGTTACGGCTATATGAATTTGTTAGCGACATAGATTTAGGTTCATAGAAAATTTTTTAGGTGTATGTTGGTTTAATATGTAGTGTTTGTGCTTTAGTGTTTGGGTTAAATGGTTAGGGTTTAGGGTTTAGGGTTTAGGATTGACGGTCCAGGGTTGTAGGGGGTAGGGTTTAGGGTTTATGATTTAAGTTTCGGTGGACATGTGTACATGGTGTTAGGGTTTAAGGGTTAGGGTGTTGGGGTTTGGGGTCTAGGGTTTAAGTTTCGATGGGCATGGGTACATGGTGTTTGGGTTAGGGTTTTGGTTGGCATGGTTACAGGGTTTAGGGTTTATTACATAAGACAATTATTTTTGTATTAGTTGTGAATCAGACATATTTTTTTAACATTTTTTTGCCTCTTTTCTAAATTTCCTATCATTCTACTGTTTAGGGATATTTGAAGTTGTTTTGTTAATGACAAGAAATAAGTTCAAGTAGTGATTCTATTCGTGTTATCTTATATTTTAATGGAAGAAAAGTTGAAGGGCCACGGGGTGTCATTTTTGAAGGGGATAAATGACCAACCCGTATCAAGCGAACCTCAACAGTGATTGAATTGCATGAGAAGATACGACAAAAATTAGGTCTACATGTCAACCAATGTATCACTTTACTTACGGTAAGATTATGGCAACACAAACAATACTTGGGGTTTCAGATACTGGATGATGAAGACATACAATTGGTAATGGAAGAATTTTTTAACAAGGCAAGGAAAGATATTCTGGAGTTGTACGTGGATTTTACACAAGCAGAGGATGTTGTTTTACCCATCCAGGTAGTTGCACATAATACATCATCATATGCTGCCGGAGGGGCATCATATGCTATCGGAGGGGTAAACTTGTTTGAGGAGGATTCACATAACCCAACTTGGGTCATGGATGACCATGAAGAGGATGACGATGATGAAAATATCGCAATGGAAGATCGACTTCTTGAACAGGATGATAGTGCGTCGGATGATGATGAGGATGATGGTGTGCATGGGACTGCATTCCAGAAAGATATTAATTTGGGGTCATCTCAAAGTTGTCATCATGCAGAAGGTGGATCCAGTCAACTAGAACAAGGTGTTGAAGGTATGTTACCTGACTAAATGAATTAGAATGTAGGCATATATGTATATATGTATGTGTTGTTATTTAATTTTTTTTATATTGTTTATTAAACTGTTTTTGAATGTGCATTAGCTGAGGTTATTTGTTTTTGGAAGGAATTTATTTTGTTATTTAACTTGGTTGATATTGCTTAGTAAAGTTAATTTGAATGTGTATGTAGTGACGTAATTCCTTTTTTAGAAGAACTTTGTTTTTTTATTTATGTTGGTTGATATTGTTTATTTAAGTTAATTTGAATGTGCATGTATTGAGGTGATTAATTATTTGGAATGAATTCGTTTTGTTATGTAATTTCATTGATATTGTTTATCAGGGGTAATTTGAATGTTAATGTACTGAGGTGATTCATTTTTTGTAAGGAATTTGTTTTGTTAGTAAATTTGGCTGATATTGTTTATTAAACTGACTTTCAATGTGCAGGTGCTGAGGTGATTCCTTTCTAGGAAGGAATTCCTCATTATACATATATTGATTGGAATTACCCAATCGAAGAAGATTCTTTTAGCCATTCTGGTTCAAGTTCAGGATCAATGTAAGGTCCATGACAAATAGGGGATGATTTGTTTGTTTACAAGAATTTGACTCGAAAAAGAAGCGCAAATAGCAATTAAGAATAACTTGATGAAGGAGCATCAAGAAGCAACCGTGGTTGAGAGCAAGCCTGACAAGTTTTCGATGAGGTGTGTTGCGTATAATGATGGTTGCCCTTGGAGGGTTATGGTTATTAAACCAACATACCATGAGAAGTGGGTTGTTTGTGGCAAACACAATTGCTTGAATGATCATATTTCACAGGGTCACAGACAGCTTGATTCTGACGTAATTGCTTCACTAGTAGTAGGTATGTTTTTATGGAATGTGCTTTATTTGGATAATATAGTTTTTTTTAAAGTGTGTTGTTGATGTGAATGGTACACTTTTTTTTTTGTTAGGAATGATTAAGGAAGAACCGTCAGTGTCAGTCGCATTGGTTCAAGAGAGCATAACCAATACATATGGATTTAAAGTTTCATATCGAAAGGCCTCGTATGCGAAGCAGAAAACAATGTCAATGGTTTATGGGGATTGGGTAGAATCTTATGCATTCTTGCCCAGGTGGTGCAACTACATGCTTCGTTTTTCACCAGGTTCTTATTTTGATATTCAAACAAATGATTATTTCGTTGCAAATCAATTGTTACGGGCAAAGCGCGTGTTTCATCGCATTTTTTGGACTTTTAGACAGTGTTGTGAGGCATTTAACTATTGCAAACCCACCAAGTTGATGAGACTCATTTATATGGAAAATATAAAGGAAAATTGTTGATTGCCACAAGTCAGGATGAGAATAATGAATGTGTGCCTTTGGCATTTGCCATTGTTGAGGGGGAGACGTTGGAAGCTTGGAATTAATTCCTTTCTAACATTCGGTTCCACGTTACTCGTATGCAAAATATATGCCTGATTTCAGATCACCATCGGAGTATTATATCTGCTGTTCAGAGTCATGCTGGTTGGCAACCACCTTATGCGCATCACGGGTTTTGCCTGCGTCATATTGTTAGTAATTTTAATCAAAGATTCAGGGATGCCAGATTGAAGAAGACCCTCAGGAATTTAGGTGAGTTAACAAATATTTGTGATATATTAAGTTAGGATAAATTTGTAAACAAAATTATGTTAATGTATTTTATTATTATGCAGGTTATACTCCCTCTATGATCGATTTTGACATCGAATTTGCACTATTTCGTGATACCAGTCATGAGGTTGCAGAATGGATTGATTCCATTCTCAAGTAGAAATGGACACGTGCATATGATGTAGAGGGGAGAAGATACGACCACATGACAATAAACTTGGCTGAATCAGTTAACAAGGTGTTGAAGGGAGCGAGGAACATGCCTATCACTGCTATTGTGAAACACACGTACACCCGACTAGTTCAGTATTTTGTTGGCAGGGGTCAGCGGCTGCCGAACAGCTTCAGCATTCACAACGATATTGCAAAAATGTGGTTGATGCTATGAGGCGTAATCAGTCCCTTGCTACAGGCCACCATGTACGCACATATAGCGTTGATCGAACGTTATTTCAGGTGGAGGATGGATGCGAAATGTCATATTCAGTGTCCCTTGCCGATCGTGTTTGTCAGTGTGGGAAGTTTAAGGCATTCAAATACCCATGTAGTCATGCCACAACTGCTACTTTACATGTGCGTCAAAATCCTTTTCAGTATGTGGATGACATGTTCCTTGTCAGTTATTTGGTTCAGGCCTATTCAGTGCCATGGCAGCCAATAGGTAATGAACGGGCTATTCCACCGAGTGAAGGTGCAGTCATCATACCTAACAGGTCAATGTTGTGTGCCAAAGGTCGTCTAAGGTTAACTAGAATACGTAACGAGATGGACGAAGTCGAAACATCTCAGAGACGTATGGGGTGTGGTATTTGTAAGCAAGTTGGCCACAATCGGAGAGCCTGTCCTACTCGTGGGGGTACTTCATGATTTTGTAATTGGTTGTATGTTTGTTTAATTTGTTGTATGTTAATGTATAACATAATCGAATATGTTCAATTTCCTTTGTATTTTGTTTTATTTGAACAGCTTGTAATACTAACCATGTTTGGTTTATTAGTTATATGTTAATATATTTGATGTATAGATATGGTCAATGCACAATGTCATATAGGGTCTCACATAATACGCACAACTTGGGTGTGATTGAACACGTCTAACTTGGGCGTCATTGAACACACCTAACAAATTCGGCGTGATTGAAGACGCCTAAGACAAACAGCATGATTGAACACGCCCAACTTGGGCGTGACTAAACACGCCTAACAAATACGGTGTGACTAGACACGCCTAACTTGGGCGTGATTGACCCCTATATAAGGTAGACGCTCGGACACAACATACCTGGCCACGCAAAATTGAATGTGCATACGATGGCATTCTTAGGAGAAACCAACAGTCAAAACATTGGTAACTCCAAATTAGCATTCATTTTTCCAAATGGATCCACGAAGCACGACGAAACAGGTGTTTGTTTTCAATGTGCTACTCCAATACCAATGCGAGTTCCTCATGACTGTTTGTTTTAGACACTGAAGAGTAGGATGCACCACAACCGATGACCATTTTGTTGATAACATCTACTATCGACAACCATCCCTACATGCAGGTCAACACTATTTTTTTCATTCTATCGCACTCACAAATGATGATGATGTTTGCAGAATGTTAAGGTGCAATGACCAAATGTCGAGTGTTGGCTCTATAGAAATATTATGTACCATTAACAGAACACCCGATGGTATACTCAACCTACTTCAGTCCACCATCGTCTCCACACATGATGCAATGCTATATTACAACGGAAAGTGGAACATACCACGACAAGCCGATTTTGTGGGTTATTCCTTTACTGGGACAAACCCAATACGATTTGAAATTCCTTCTGGATGCACCATTGAAACACTAAAGGCTGTCATCAAGCAAGTTGCGCCTATTGGGGTTCCCCCTTATGGGATTCACATGTCACTGGTGGTAAGAAAATTGTTTTTTCGACATCTAGCCCATGCACAATATTCAGACACCACAATCGAATATGATATAAAAGAGTTGATAAGTGATGAAGACATGTTTAAGATGTTAGCGGAATCCAACTACTAGAAACGTTTTTGTCCAATTGAGATTTTAGCTATTTTTAACAAACCAGATATCCAGATGGAATAAGACATGTACGCTAAAGATGTTGTTTTTAATTATCGTTCTAATTAAAAATGAATACAAAAACATGAATGAGCTTTATGCAATGCAATGGATCATAGGAAGTCTCATCTTAAACATACACAAATTACAATTACCAATCAATTGAATTGACATGTAAAAAGCCTAAACACTTTACTGCCTAAGAGACTCAATTTCTTGATCCTCTTGAGCTCCCCCTGACTCTAACAATTTATTAGAAATTCTCAACTGAATTAGTTCAATGATGACATCCACATGTACATCGTCTATATATGTAATTTAATAAATGAGATACATTAATCATTATCCAATGAAGACCATTACACATATATTGATCTATCTGGATTATTGATATCCTATTTACAATAATCCTACGATCAAGAACAATTTAGATTAAAATTATAAAGGACTTGTTTCTCATTATCACAATCTCTATCATGATAACAAACCTCTAATTTTAATGAAAGACTTGTCAAATTAACAATTTAATAAAACAATAAATATGATAATAAATAAAGAACAATTCTTTACTAAAATTGATAACATGATGGATTGGATCTTGGGCATGCACATTTATCCCCAACAATCTCCCACTTGTACTAGAGCCAATGACTCTTGTATTCCATTACTAATTCCAACTCATGCTCACCAAACTACTTTAATTTTTAATTTTGAGTCTCCATAAATGAGGTTTAGTTCTTCTTAAATACTTAAGAATGATCTTACCCACTTTCAATGCTCCCCACCAAGACTTTCTTGATATCAACTTGTTACACCTACTGCATAAATGATATTAGTGAAAGTAAGTATGCACATTCCATGACGTTCATGGAACATGTTCATGAGGGCGAAAAACAAAAATTTTCTATTTTGTTCTTCGTTGTGGAACCTGTAACTCCTTACGGTCCTCATGAAACTTGTTTAGAATTTACTCATTAAAATGCTAGGGTTTTAGAAATACCTTTTTTTTATCACTTGAAAGAGTTCAAAAGGGTGATGCCCTCCAATGGTGATCCACAAGATATTACCTTGAATGCTTGAGAGAACTCATTCTCTATCTTGATCCTCCTTCACTTGGTTGCTTGCTAGGCAATGACAAGGTGGAGGCTTCAAGTGTTTGGTTTATTTCTCAAGACAAAAGATGGTGTCTTGAGGTTAGGTATGGTTGCAACAATGGAGGAGAGAAGATGATGAAGACGAAAGAAAAACAAGAACTTTGGTTCTTGAAAGAGCATTAGCACATAACATAAGAGTGGAGTGTCATTTATCCTAGAAGCCTATTATCTTGTAATCTTACTAGGATTAGAATCCTAACTCAATCACTCAAAATTATCCCATGGATTTATAAATTCAAAATTCAACCTTTCATCATCATATCCCTTGATTGTTGCTTTATCTATTTTATTTAAATTAGTAATTCAAATAAAAGGTTGTTGGTAGAAACATTATCCAATCTTTATTGGATATAGTTTTGGATAATTCACAATTATCCTTTCAACCTAACCTCTTGAATTCAAAATTCAAATTTAAATTTCAAACTTAAAATTTAAATTCAAATTCAATCTTTGTCCTAGTTCATAATTTAAATTTGAATTTGAATTTTAAATTCAAAATTTCAAAATTCAAATTTCGAATTTGCCCAAAACTCATTTTGGTCAAGTCAACTTCTTGACTTACTAGGACTCATGGCCTAAGACCCTATTGGGCCTTTTAACACATTTGGGCCTATTAGTGTAGAAACTAATTTCTCACTAGTAGCCCAATGGGGCGCATGCTTTAAGTGGAGTCCAACTCCAACCCAATAACACCTTTAGTCTTGAAAAATCCCAATAACTATTATTGATCCAAACTTCTAGTTATAAACAATCAAGAACAACCTTTTGTGTGTGACCCATTAGGCTTAATTAGTCATTAACATAAATGAACTTGGACAAATTAAACTCCTTTAACGGGCCCAATTCATTTAATGACCATATAAGACACTACAATGCTCTGCGGCCTCAGAATTAATTGAGTTGATCAAGTGATCTACCTTTCTGATTTGGATACCGTGCTGACACCATCCCTCACACAGTCATTCACATTTTGTCGAGAGCAAGGATAGAGTGTCATCTCTCTTAGTTGACTAAATATAGCTTTCCACAGAACTAAGAATCTTCTTCTATTGACTCTAAGATGAATCATGACTCCTCATGATTTCTTACTATGCATAGATTCTTAAGTCAACTAGAATTTATCCAAGCTCTACCGGTATTGTGAATGACCAATCCCTTGTAGGGACTATGAGTCCTTTTGGCATGTCCCTCTTCACTCATGTATTCAAGTAATACCCCAGAGTACACTGTTCTCCCTATTTTCAGGCGGATAGAGTTGTACAGTCAAAGTATAACCCTAGGACATAGTGTTCGATGACATCCTCAAGTCTAGGATGATCCACACTACCAAACGATGAGAGACTTTACAAATCCAACGATACTTTAAAGTATCTTTGTGGAGTCTCTCGGCGGGTTAGTTCGACGCCATCTGTTCTCCAACAGATCCACCCATGACATCAACTAAGGCATAATCATGCCTGCATTCCATGAGGTCCCTACCTTGTATCTGTATACAAGTAGAAGATATCGTACTAGCCTTTTTTGAGATCACCAATGCCCTTTCTTGATGATTCAAGATTATGAACTCATTTCAAGTAATCGACATTTAGCATCCTCGAGTCCTCACGATCATGATCTTTATCATTTATCCTCGAGAGAACACCTGTTCTATTCCTAAAGCCTTTATCTTTAAACGCATATTACTATAAAATATAGGAGAGACATAAATATGATAAAGATAAAGTTTGCTCAAATTTACTAATCATGAAATACTAAATAGCAAGAGGTGTTCATATGATGAAACAGATTGTCTCTAGGACACCTACATACTAACAATTAGAACATTCAAAAAACATGTCATATACATTAGCTCCCACTATGTTAGCATATTGTACTCTAGTTATGTATTCTTTCTCTTCATGAGTTTTAGGACAATCCTTCCTACTGAGAGTAACTCCAATTCCTATTGGCAAATAGTCACTTTTGG
Organism: Glycine tomentella; assembly: GCA_007407185.1. Classification (NCBI taxonomy): domain Eukaryota; kingdom Viridiplantae; phylum Streptophyta; class Magnoliopsida; order Fabales; family Fabaceae; genus Glycine; species Glycine tomentella. The sequence continues at coordinate 40,432 of PYAF01000206.1, read as the reverse complement.
AGTTTCCATGTTATACCTCTTTAGGATGGTATCAATGTACCTAGATTGGGAGACACCAAGCAACCTTCTAGATCTATCTTAATAAATCTTTATTTCTAAAATGTACGTTGTTTCTCCCCAAATGTTTCATGGATAATATATAGTAGTCAAATCTTTCTTCCTTGCATTGTGTATTATTTTATATGTCATCTACATATAAATGTAATGCTTCCATTGACATTTTTGTACTTACAAAGTTCTTCTTCATAGCTAACAAGATTGAATCATTCAATTATCTTGTTAAAATGAATGCTCCAACATCTACACACTTGAAACTTGTAGACTTTATTATGATCAAACAAAGGTGTGATCTACATATTTCATGATCATTGTATGCTACTATAGCAAGAAGAATCCGAAATGATTTGAGCATTGCCACGCAAGAAATGTTTCGTCATAATCTATGCCTTCATTTTGACAATATCCCTTGGCAACAAGGCGAGCTTAGTAGGTCTCGACCTTTCTATTTGCTCCAATCCTTTTTCTTGTAAACCCATTCACAACTAATTGGTTCTATATCTTTTGAAGCTTCAACTAAAGTCAATACTTTGTTGATCTTCATTGATTCCATTTCGAATTCCATAGCTTCTTGCAATTTCTTACAATCCAAGCTTCGCATAGCCTCTTAATAGATTCTTGGATCATCATCATCATGATAACCTTCATTTGGTGTGTCATCTAGGACCATCAAGTTTAATCTATCAAGTGTATGGTGCACTCGAGTATATCTTTTAGAAGGTTCATGCATTGGGTTCATAGGTTACTGAATTGGCTCTAAGATTGGTTCATTAACCTGATCTTGAACTATAGCTGACTCTTGAACCACAATTATTGGAGGTGATGACCTATGTGGTAACTTTAGAACTTAAAGAAAGATATTTCAGTTTCCATCTCATAGTCCTGAGTTGTTTCATTGGTCAATTGAGTTTCATCAAGCTCAATTTATTTACTATGACTTCCTCCAGCAAGGAATTCCCTTTCCAAAAAGATAGTTACTCTTGCCACAAACACTTTATGGTTAGAAGGTTGATGTAAACAATATCCCATAATTTCTTTGGGATACCTAATGAATCTACATTTCTAAGACCTTGCCTCAAGCTTGTCTATTCACAATCTCTTAATGTAAGTGGGACAGTCTCAAGCCTTGTTGTGTTTGAGATCCACTCTAACACTTTCCATATCACATATAGAGTTGTAGATACTGATTAATTAGAAACTTTATTTGGCATATAAGTTACTGCTTCTAAAACATATATGCACATAAACTTACTAGAAGATCATAGATAACTTGATTCTTATAGTCAATTAGAATATTAAGCATCTTATGCAGGAGAACAATTCTTAGATAACGATACTAATCATCATAATTGGATCCAACCAATTTTGCTGTAATATTTCTTCAAGTGAGAAATTTCTTAAAACTATGAATGAGTCACTTGTCAAGTTGTTTCTCAAACATATAAGATAGAATATATCACATATTTTTCTAAGACATAATGTATCACGTACACTTTGAAAAAGAATCATACCAAATAAGTACCTAGTTGTCAGGTCAATCCTATTAGTATCTACAAATTAAATTTAATATTCCCCCGAGTAGTCTAGATGTTTAGTATAAAAAATAATTTTGAAATCCATATCTGATGCTATATTCATTAATTATAAGTCCCCTGATTGTCAGATTGTTCCTTATTATTAATTAAATAAATAACTTGCATCACATGCTTTTATTTTAAGCTCCAAGTCTCATGGTTGTCAGGTCGTTCCTTGTAATAAAAATATTTTTCGTCACATGCTCCAATTTATTTTTCAAATTAGAAGTCTCTTGTCAGTTAAGTCGTTACTTGTAATAAAATAAATCAAAACAATTTGCATCATATGCTCCAATTGATTTTCAAAATCACAAGTTCCTTGATATTTTGGTCGTTCCTTGTAATTAAATAATTTAATATATAAAACAAATTGGATAATATATCACCATATAATAAAACACATATATTCATATGTTTTGCCATAAAGACTATAAACAACATGTGGAGAAATAAAATTTTGCTCTTAAAATTAGATTTTTATAGTCATTGACAAGATACAATTTAAATTAAATCATTTTAATTTGAAATCTTATTTCTACGTTAGTTGGAATATAATTAACTTTTGTTGTCAACTTCTTTGACAAACGGAACAAATAAAGAAACTTAAAATTTTTGGTGCTTTTATTATGAGAGAATAACAAGAGAAGAGGTAATTGTGTGTTTTTCAATGTGTAGTATGAGGCTCTTCTTATAGTGTAAGTAGGAAATTATTTTGCATCCTCTCTCTTGTTTCTATCTAACAACTATTTAAAATTTCACACCAATATGCCTTTCTTTTATCTAGCATATTTAAATTTAAAATAAAATCTATTTTTTTTGTTTCTATCTGTCTATTAGCATATTTAAATTTAAAAACAAAATCCATTTTCGTTTCCATATGCCAACTATTACATATTTAAATTTAAAACAAAATCATTTTTTTTTTGTTTTTATCTGTCAACTATTAGCATATTTAAATTTAAAAAAAAATCCAATTTTGTTTCCATATGCCAACTATTAGCATATTTAATTTTCTTTTAAAAAAAACCTTTTTTCTAATTATTTCTATCTACCAAGTATTAACATATTTAAAAAAACAAAATCTTTTTGTTTCTAATAAATAAATCAAATATTTCCATAAAAAAATATATAAACCTAATAGATATATAATATCACATATTATTAACTTTTATCACAATAATCAAAATCTTGGTTTAATCCTATAAATTATATACCACAATATATTTCTATATGTTGTTATCGTATAATATATCTGATATATATTATATGTATATAATAATATAATAATTCTTTTGTATATATTATCAATATAATCTAATAATATAATCAATGAAAAGAAATCACTAATCCAAAATTGACACATGTTAGTATATGTGATATTTCACAAATAAGTACCAACAATGAATTATAGATCAATTTAAATATCTCTCAAAATATTTAATAAATATTCACGTTAAAAAAAACGTGAGATATTAATTTCAAAATTTCTAAATATCTAAACAAATATATCACAATATATAAATGTATATTTTTTTATGGAAATATTTGAT